>DWEE01000266.1:0-19112 GCA_018245755.1 Parelbella macleannani | reverse complement strand
TCTCAATATGAGAGGAGACCTATATTCCAACAGTGGAATGAGAAATGGGTCGATTATTATTAATATTATTTATATATTTTGCTATAAACAAAATTTGAAATAGTCGGCTATATACTTATTATCATTACACAAGTCATAGTTGTAGTTATACATATTATTTATTAATTCTTTCTGATTAATAATTTCAACAAATTCATATTTCAGCTCTTCGAGGTTAGTTTCAGTATTATGTTCGATTAAGCATTGAATTGTTCTGGAACTTTCTGTTTCTTTTGTCTTTAAATCAAAAGGTTTCCCACCCCTTATTCGGCTCATTAGTTCCACTAAATCAATATTCTATCCGCCTTCATTTGTTCGTAGTGTGGTCCGAACTTAAGACTTTAGTGCATTTTAGCATCGGTTGTCTTGCCATGAGTCATTTTGTATACCATTTTTTTATAGCAAAAGCTTTGCATTTGACTACAATTTCAGCTGATGGTAAGTGAGCGGTTGCTTAAAAGTACCTATTCACTCTTGTTTTGTCTAATGTCAGGTTGAACGAATAGGTAAAAATTGACGCTGGCAGGACGTCGGCAATACCACAACTAGGTTCTCCATCATCATCACGTCAGCTTTTTCCGTTCCACTGCTTTACATAGGCCTGTTCCAAGGTGTGCCACAACACACGACCCTCCGCAGATCTCATCCAGCCACTAGATTCTTATTAGAAGATAAACACCATCACCATTATCATCATTATTAACTTATTTCCGTCCACTGCTGGACACAGGCCTTTCCAATAGCACGATCCTGACCTCGATTTTCAGCTCTTCACACCCACCCCTGCCAGTCACAATTAGAATATTAAAAGTACAATATTGAAAATGATTAAATACTAGTTAAAAGATTATTCTCAATATCATTAGAGACAGACAGAGCACAGTAGTGAAATGTAATTATTTGCCTTGTATTTTAAAAAGGCTCGGAGGTGAACATGTTCTATTATGGAAAATGCTATTTTTATACATGTACACAAGTCTTATATGTATATCCCAGGTCAACTCACACACGGTCATCTAAATGCAAAATAGGCTCGAAGAGAGCATATGTGTAACCATATGGCTAAGACCTGCATTTATATATAAGTATTTATATTTATTTACATCCAGAACAAATACTTGCACCCATCACACAACTATGTGCCCCGAGTGGAAATGGAACTCGTAGCGCAGTGATATTCAGTACCTATGTATCAACGCATCAGTCAAAATTGTTCTAATTCAAACGAACTTTTCAAACCATTTTGCAATGTACCGAATCAAACTTATACTGAACGTAGCATATTGTTTAGCAGCTACTGACTTATGAACACCCCTAAATACTTTATAAAAAGTCACCCTAAACCTCGACCGGCATACATATTCACGGCATGTACGAGATTGCTTGGGAACGCAAGTTTTATTGGAACGACGACCAAGTTGGCGAAGTCGCTCAACTTCGAACGTTCCCGGCGCGACACGCTAACATTGGCCTTTCGGTTTTTTAACTGATTTACTTACATAATACACTTGGGAATTGAAGCGCGTGGTGCTCTGATATGTTAGCGAATCGGAATGAATGTACAAGGTTGAGTAAGTTTCTTTTGTAGCCTACTTGACCTTATATAATATTGTATGTAAGAGGCTCACCAACTATTTCATACGACGAATAACATAACAGTGTAACAGGTGATGCATTGGAGTACTATATTTATCTGCCTACCTATTTAGGGAAATATAAGCATGATGTTACGTTATTTCCGTTTTTGAAGTGACGATATGTTATTGATAATATTTATTGTATATTTCCATTTATTTGTCTGCCATGTTTTTCGTTTAACTTATTAGTATGGCCAAATTTATTTGTAAGGATTGAATACTGTTTTCAAATGTCCAGATGTAGAAGCTAGTCCATCGCGTATAAAAAAAAAGATGTTTTAGAACAAACTTTTGTTTAATGGTTAATTGATTTATAACTTATTTATTAATAAATTGAATTATAAATCAATTAACGATTTTAATTATTAAATTTAATTGTTCGATTCAAAATACACAAATAATAATTAATTGCGATTAATGACATTAACTTGTTATTTACTTGTAACTAATTGTTTTAAAGGATTATTATTTAATATCAGTTTATTAATGTGTACAAATAAAAGTAAGTACAATTAAAAGTTAATATCTGTTAAAACATTATAATAAAAATTCATAACCTTTGGCATTAACAATTGGCTCTCACCAACCCGCTTTCACTGTGAACGAGGCCTTAGGGTGCCCTAAAAAGTCGTTGAACATAAACAAAATTAATTATAAATATGTTTGCAAAAATATTTTTTACGTTGATATCAACCTATCAAATGTCGATACCTGTATGAATTAATTTAAAATGAATGCAGAAAAATGTAGGTCGAATGTACGTTGCCGCTGATTGAGAAGTAGCTTAATAAAACATTATGTCATTTAGTTATTTTTTAATTGTTTATACTTCAAGGATATTATGCTATATAGTTAATCTTAATATATACATAGAAGAAAAACCCGTATACTTGCCATTAGATGGCGTTCTTCTGGTCAAGAAACTCAAGCCCACAACTTGCACTAGATAAATGACTGTTTTGCTTGGGACTGGATGTCATTTACCTCCTTACCCCTATTAATCTCCACTCAAAATATTCTTTCACTATCTTTGACCAGAGCTGTGGTCTAGAGGTCTAAGAGTAGACGATCATTAAAAATATAGTTTAAATCATGTACGAAACTCTGACTTGATGAAATGTGCGTTTGGAACATGAATACTCATCGATATACAGTGGCTGATGGGACACATTTCCACTTACCTCTGCATCGTAATTCATGTCTAAAAGTAAGCAACCCTCCATGTGTTATTGAGGAGGGATCATAATAATCAGCGTTCTTCAAGATTATTCGTAAATATCTGCTTAAAAAGATCACTATCAATTTAATTACCCCCATTTTTAGTTAACTTCAACGTCACTATTCCTAATGATTAAGATTTAAAGTCCTGTCTATGAAACGGATAGTTTTTAACATCGAGGTTCAAATTTTAAAGTAGAAAAATCCAATAGCACCCGACCCGGGATTTGAAACCAGGACCTCCCGATCAGCAGTCGCGCTTGCAACCGCTCGACCAACGAGGCGGTCACCTCGTTATTACCTCGTATCACCAGCAAGTACCTTATTATTCTTAATAAATGACGTCTCTTAAACTGGGGATTGTGAAAATTAAATCTACTCGCATAAATAAAGCCAACAGCGAAAGTTAATAACATCTGGCACTGAAATTACAACGGCTCATAAGTTACATTACATCAATGGTTAACGCGTAAACAAGATAATCATGATTGTTGCGTTATTGATTGAAAAGTAGGTAAGTAATTAATCATACGCAGACACTTTAATGTGAAAGTGAATAACTGCTATAATTTACTGTTATTTCGAAACAAATGCATATGATTTTACATATAATTGCATACAATTACAATTATTATTACATATAATTACAATTTGTAAGTTTAACATTACGTATCCTCTGTGAGTCTGCGATGGTACTCGTTAGGAGACTTATATCTAGCAGTGGAGTGATAGGTACAGGTGATGTTTTTTTATGTAGAAATAGAAATGTATTTGATTTTAAGGAATTACTTATTTTACGTTTAGTATATCATTCATGATAGCAATGACACAAAATTAAAATTCGATTTGGTTGCGTTATGGATAGGGTATCTGAATGAAATGTCCAGAGTTTCAAACAGAGTGCTTACGTACATAGATTTTATGTGACAGTCTGCCAAAACGGTTAAATACGGATATATAGACTTTACACGCATTAGAAGGCTTAAGAGATATCTTTGTCATATACTCGTATGTACAGTTTTATGACGAAACTTTTATCAGTGGCATAGTAAGCAATATTCAAACCCATAGCGTTCATAATTTTGTAAACAAATGCGCATCAGGACGTGAACCCAGGACTCTCAAAGCAATAGAATTATTATAAACCTTTACCCTATAAAGGGCAAGGTGGACGAAAAAATTTTAAGCGAGAAATAGGTTAGGAAATTGGTCGGTGGCACTTTCACATATGGTCAAGTAATAAAACATTACAAATGAACATGTGCCGCGCGGGCGATCATAAACGCGAAATACGTCGTTAAATTAACCAGAAACCATGTTTTTATCGCGTATCGTAACAATTAATCAAGGCTCAAGAAACTTGTTGATAAATTACCAGAACGTAAATCGATACATCACAACACCACAATGTGTTGTAAATACATATTAGAGTGGTGATTCAATGTCGAGTAAAGAGTCTATCAAAAATATTTATTCTATAATTTCCACTTAGTCCCACTAATTTCTCCACACGGACTCACCTTTACTGTGGATTACTGGTAATAAATGTCAGGCATAAAGTATATATTAGCATATATGGTAGAGAGATACAAAGTTACCAGACAAAGGAACTTTAGGCCTTGGTATTGTTAATTTATTTATCTATGGGAGGAAATTGTATCATCGTTATCATCTTTATCAGCCTCTAGATGTCCACTATGGAGGCCTCACCTAATCGGCGCAACTCCTTACGGTCCTGGGCCTTCCGAATCCAGCAGCTTCCCGCTGTCTTTTTCAGGTCGTCAGACTAATAAATTGTATAATACTGCGAATTCAATTGATGATTTGGGTTTTGGCAAACACAGAATAAAAATACATTCTAAAAGGGGCAATAACGTTCAATTCAATTCAGAAATAGGTCGAAAGTGTAAACGTATATCCACATAAACAGTACATAAGATTGTCGGCTCACCGATGGATCACCCCTTTATAGCGCCGCGATAATTATGTAGGTTAATAATGTGAATAGTACTTTATTCGTTTCGTTGGTAAGCATGATATTGGATACATACCGTATATTATATTAAAAGTTAATTGCGTTTACTGTATAAGTCTCAATAATAGCACAACCATTTCTCACTTTCAGTTGTAGGACATTATTACAATATTACGATTGACGAGTATTAGTTCAGACAGACAGACATACCGAAACCGAAACCGTCGTGTCTGTATGAGAGAATGATGAATGCAAAAGAAACGCGTCAGATCTGCAAGGTATTCACTACAGACTGCTCTCTGCCTAACCTGTAACACTCGTCGTGAGTTTTAAAAACTTACGATAATTTTCTTCATTTTGAATTAAATAATACGTTTTATTTATAAAGTTTCTTAGTAAGTAACTCAGTCATCAGCCTACCTCAGTCCACAGCTGGATATTGGCCTCTCATAATGAGCGCCATAACGCCTTGTTCTCGTCTTGTCGCATCCAGATACGGGTCCAGATCGTCATCCCACTGGGCTGGAGGGTGTCCTACACTACGTTTGTCTACATACAAGTTTTAAAAATTCTCCTTATTTTTAATATTTATTATTAAAGTAGCATTACACCTGCTTGTGTTTAGAACTTTTTAAGGCAAACAAGGGACGACAGACAATGAGGTCAGACACATCAAGTACATATCATAATTGGCTGCTTTTAAATAATCGCAGCTCTAGCAAACTAGATGTAGAAAAGTCCACAATTAAGCACATGCGTTGTAAATTGCAGTATACGGTATGTGTTACATAATTGTACACATAATGGTAACTAAAATATGTTCTATGAGCGTAATGTACTTCCATATTGTAGTTACAATTGTCTCTACGTTAATTCGGTACTTGCAGGAGATCTATTTATTAGTACGGGAACAGGTTAATCCTAGATCTAACAGATGTGCAAGAAGAGAGTGATAAATATTAGCTCGGCAAGTTCTCAAAGATTGACAGACATATTTGGCGATACGTGCTTCTTACCTACCTGGAACCTGGCGTAAAGATATGTATGTTTATATGTACATATGTATCGGATAATCCTTTAGTGTACTTAAAGCCTTGTAGAAATTTGATATAGGCTATAGAAACTCATAAGCGATTATAATCCGCCGGTAAGGTTTACGCCGTTTTAAATTTTAGGCATATTTAAAAATATATTTCATTCCATTCATGTTCTAAATTTAAAATTTGAATTTTTATTCGTCTGACTAAAATCGACGAATGAGACATAGTAAGAGCGCAATTATTATATGCCTCAGGAACTCGGTTCCATCCTATATGATTTTGTTGTTGTTTTTGTTTCGCTTTGATTTTTTTTATAATATGTTAGCGAGTGTCTTTGATGTCTCTCTTTTGTCGTTCATATCATCGCATTAAAATTTCGGCAACGTAATTACACGTCGCAGTTGTTGACTGCACTTGAAAATAATCTGGAAAGTTTTGCGTTGAAGTTTACTAGCAGTAGGTTTCTCCTTGTATCAAACAGTATCTGTTGTTAAGCCCATAATATATTGTTTAGTCTGAGTCTGATTTAGTTTTGTTATTAGTGTAGCTTCACGTCAGTACTCTTGCAAGGTAAGGTAAAGAGCACAGAGTGCCAAATATCTCCATCGTTACCGACCTGACGGTATTTCTTCCACATTCATCGTTCTCTTTGTACACGCTTGCCGGTTTCGAAGAGTTCTCACTCTCCCATAAGTCAACACTTGACCCGTTGGGTGAAGATAGATTTCTTGAGTTCATTTAGTACCGGCATCCGTCAACGCTCGCGTTGCATATCTTTATTGTAAACATACGAAATTGAGAGTATTAACTTAAACACGACACAGCTTTCTACAGATAGACGGAGGTATCCATTAAATTATTACACAAAATGAAAAGTATGAGTGTTGTAAGCATGTAACGAATGTTAAGCGCGACGTGTCGACACACGACATCAAAGGTTCGCGTAATGGGAAAGCCCTTGCGGTAAATTAAAAATATTTTCGAATTGCGCGCCGGTCGCTGACATTGTTCTCTGATTTTTTTCACGAGTAGAAAGAGAATTTTTATTTAATACCCGCTTTTGTAATGCGTTTGTGGTATTTTAGGGCGTAGGTCGTAGACGTTCCGCTTTTATTAATTAACGAAGGTTTCTATACGCACCGAGATTATGCTTTATCTATATATAATATCAGGCTTGTATTGCCTCTTAAGCGTAGGCAGGGGCGGGCAGTACTTTCCCATGATTTGTCATTTACGTTACACGGTCTCTCTTCGGCTGTTGCAAATATCCATAGGCGATGGTGACCACTTAACATCAGTTGAACCGTCTGCCTGTTTGTGGGGCTAAATATATAAAAAACTCCCACCTTGAAACAGGAAGTTGGGTAACGGATTGAAAATCTGGCCGTTAAAATGCATTCTACCCGCATCTTTTTCTATATAATATAATTTTACAATAACATACTACAAAATCAAAGTATGCAAAAACTCATAGGGTCGTTATACATATATGCGAAACATAATGATATCAAAAGTCAATACAAACTGAACTCTACCTAACATCGCAGGTGTATTATCATTGAGTAATAGATGCGAGCTCTCCCGACCCTCGCCAGGCTCCATCAAGCTGGATATCGTGTTCGATACTCAACACGGCACTGTCGAGTGGCAGGCTCTCGCCAAGTGTGCCGTTGCTCAGTTTAATTATATTCACATAGATACTAAACATTCTATGATGCGCAGTGATTGATTAATTTGACTGATTGTGAATATATAACTAATTTGGGTATGAAATATTGATTTGTAATTAAGTATTAATTAAATTAAGTAGCTGTCAAGTGATAAAATGTGTTCATTTAGTTATGTAAATGTAACATCACCCCTGTAATTGCCGAAGAGGTATGCAGTAAGGTGTAATGCACTCCACGTTACACCAGTTACGTTTACGTCCCACAATAGATTATGTGGTGAACTTCTTAGCATACACCAGGCACAGATCCAGATTCTGCGCCACTTCTGGAAACTTCTACTAAGAAGTCTACGTTAAAAAACTAAATAGTACCCGACCCTGGAATTGAAGCCAAAACCACTCGAACAATAGTCGCGCTTACAACCACTCGACCAACGACGCAGTCAGTATACAATAAATTTAATATAATATAACGCGTTACATTGTTAGAAGAATCAACGTTTACGTACAAAGAACATGTGATTTGTTACTTTCGGAGAAAACACTAAGCTTAACTGGTGGACCCAGGTGCAATCCACACTAAAGGATTATAAGGTGTGCTCGGCGGTACTTGTTACAGTGGCTTATAGACCTCAGCGTGAAGTGGACTAATACCCAGTTGTTAGCGGAGATCGTTGCTACCGATGTTCTTGTGGATCGACGTTTTGCTTTTGAGTTAATTTCTTTCATTTGTGGTGGTGTTCATCCCTTAAAAGAATCTCCTTGAGCTTTACATTTTTCTGTTCTTTTACCCCTGCTCATATCGCAATCCCAATTATAAATACGCCAACAAAAAGAATTTATAGTAATTATTCTTGTTATTAATGTGATCTTTATGGATATGATCTTATGTACGTAATTAAAAGTATTATGGAATCTGGGTTGACTGGTTGAGAATACATTGAGAAATAAGTTCACCTTCTGTTAAACCTATTCAATAAGACTTGTAATATAACTGTTGAAAAATTAAAGTGCTACACTCCTCTGTCTATTCTTGCACAGTAATACAGGCGTGATGTGATGTTATTGTGAACCTAATAATGAGACAATAAGTAAGAAATAAAGAAAACGGACATATATCCTATTTTTTATCGACTTCTTTTGTTTCCGCAAAAATCACAGCGCACTGATCTTGTCTTTTTGTTTCAACTTCCATTAAAGTTAGCTGCGAAAGATTTGCAATTAAATGCATCCCGCGTGGCCGGCCCGATAATGCCCGGGGAAACTTAACCAATACTGTGTCTTTGGGCAGCCGAGAAAAGCCAACGTCGGGAACTCAGCTCGCACAGCAAACTTATTTATCAGGAGGCGACTTCGTTCCACAAATACTTTTCATTAACAGTGATCGAGTTAGAAAATAATGTTTTGAAAGCACTACCAAAGAAACTTCTAAGAATTTAACATTATTATATTGGCAAGTCCATTGGTGCAGTGGTAAGTGAACCTGACTGTTGCACCGGGAGTCCTGGGTTCGAATTCCACCGAGAATAAATATTTGTTTATTTGATACAAATATTTTTTCTGTGTTTAGGTGTAATCATACCTATATGAGTATATATTTATAAGCATATACATACATAATAGTTTATCAGCTCTCATGTGTGGTTACCATAACACAACTCACCTGATGTTTAATTTTACGCCAGTTGGCTGTGTGTGGAGGTGTCGCGAAATGTTACATTATAATTTGTTTCTTAAAATTTTCGTAACATACCCTTGCAGCCACAACCGATGAATGAGCGATATTTTAAACAGCGTATGACATTCATAAAAGACGAATAAATACCTTATGACAAGAACATTATTGAAATTTTCCATCAACATATTCGTAGACGCAACAAAATTAACAGTCATTATCCTGTTTCAGGTACGATAAAACTTTTATCATAGCGCAGTTATCCCAACCACGCTCACGCCAGGTAACAGCGATGACGCATCTAGGCATTCATTTTTATATCTTCGTAAAGCAATCTATACGACCCTTTCTTTTAATTTTCGTTTTATGCCTTTCGTGACCGGTTTTTTATTGAAATATTAAATCTTAAGACGTCCACAAAGCATAATATCACATGAAAAACACATTTTTTATATTTACTGTTCTAAGGCGGTAAGTTTTCAATATGCTGTCGTCGGCATTTCACAAATGTTAATTATTTAGATATTTTTTTTTCCAATATAATGTAAAAAAGAGTAGTTTAGCTACTTTTGTTTTTCTTTTGGTTTTCAGTTTTACTGTTCCTGTTTTGGTTATCGGGTTGTAAAGAAATATGTACGTTTTAATTAATTTTTGCGTAATTTTCAATTGTATGAGCCATATTATCAATTCGCTTGCTAATTGCGTGTTGTCTCACTAGACATGCCATGGAGAGCATTTTGAAAAAGTTTTAGTTGTGCCATACTAGTTTTCCCACACTACATTCCTTCTCCGTCAGCGAATGATATTTGCAAATAATGATGAAAGGGTTCAGCGTCAGGTTTCAATCCCAAGGCTCCCGAAGTGACTGCTAGATTTTCATACTCGTATGCTATCAATGCTTCTGAGGAATTTTATTGCTGAATAATTATCACTGAATAGAACATTCGAGAACTAAGTGACAGGCCGGTGGTATTTAAGTTTTTACTAAAGTATAAGTCTTAACTGAACTGAGCGGTCGAGTCGGTCACATAAATTCACAATCCGCATGCCTCTAATAGTTCAGCGCGGGGTCCTCGGTCCAAAAACACTAAAAATATATGTTAGCAATCCCCAAGTGTAGCGCATTCGACCTTTTTTGTGATTTATTGTTAAGTTCCCTCCTTCCAATGTCAGATGAACTGGTCATATTGTTGGCGACCAAATAATAAGCGAATTCTGTTCGATTAAGCACTTATAAATGGTTTTGTTTGCTTGCGTGTATTCCCCGAAGGGCCAGGCAGAGGGGTGTAGTACACCCCCACGTTTCTCCAGTTACGTTTAAGTCCTCCATAGGATGAGCCTATTGGCATAAACCAAGCACAATTCCAGACTCCGAATTACTACTAGAAACTCCACATTAAAAAAATCCAATAGTACCCATCCCGGGATTTGAACCCAGGACCTCTCGATTGGCAGTCGCGCTTGACCACATGAACAACGAGGCAATAGTTATATTTAGTAATAATTAAAAAGATAAAAAATAATTATTCACTTTAAAACAGTAAATATTAATTAATCGGTAATACGGTTGCTGGTGCCACGCAATGGAAATTGTCATCACAATTATACTTGTGCAACTGGTAACCGTTTATACGCTTCAATACTAACCCATAATTATAACTTCTTGGTTAAAATTGTGTAGTGATGGAACTGTCCAGAATAGATAAAGCTGTATAATGTGGTTCGACGAATGGTTTTACACGAAATCACAATGCAAAATTGAAAAGATTGTACAATGTAATGTTTGTATACCACTTTAAGTTTAACTCTAACGTCTGATTCAATGTCGTCACTGTTATCAATCGCTTATAGTTGCTCGCTGACAGTACCGCAAGACCTTGCCGTCTGTAGTTTGTAAGTTTTATTATGCGGCCCGCACTGAGGAAATCCGGACTTTTTGACTGACTTAACTTTATTATGCGTGTAAGTCGCTTTTGCGCGCTGCGTTTTTGTTATTTTGCTTTTTCTATGTCAATGTTACGATACGGTTTTCGGATTTATGACACGTATGTGTCATATCATCGAACAGTCTCACGTTGGAGGTACATTGTGCGTGAGATCGTAGTTTAGTGAAACCTTATGTGTTCGCGGAGAGACATTGTAGCATTTTTACGGATAGATCTTGAACTGGAAATGAGATATTGAATATTACCAATGATAGCTTTGTTTGGCAATTGCTATGACTATCTCATTGGCCGAGTGGTTTCAAGTTGGTTTCAAGTCTGACAAGTCTAAGCGAAAGGTCCTGTTTTCGATCTCTGGATCAGGTAATTTGTTAAATACGTAGTAGACTGGCTTGTTAGTTTTGTGATTATTAAACCATCGCGTTAAGACCCCCGTCTCAACGCTAAGGTTTACCAGTCATGTTTACTAATCACGTCATGGCTTTGATTCCCACCAAAAAAATTATTGTTTTTGTAGAAGTCTACGTTAAGTAGACAAACTACTATGTAGAGTAGACAAACTATGTATATATGTACATGTGTTTGAATAGTTTGTCAGCCGTTTGGTCACCATAGCGTCTCTGCCTAGTTCGGGGACCGATGGCCTTATATAGAGGTGTTGCAAGATTGTATATCGTAGTAAACGTTTAATGTATACAATTTTCCTGACAATGTGTAAGATAATAAAAATGTAAGCGGCACTTACAAGCTCATGACGGCTTATGTTTTAACGTCGGTGTCACATCCCATTGTTCCATTTTCGAACCTAACAACTCGTGAGCCGTTCTCACATGGTTCTTTGAGTTAATGACGCTGCTTGAAAATTTGGGAATCATTTTGGGTATCTGCATATAATGTTGGTCTCCTAACGCGCGTAGTGTATGTTGCCCTGTATTTAGCTAAAGTGGAAGACTCAGCCTGAAAGAAAATCAGTGTGTAAAGAGACTTGATAGAACTGTTGTTAGCGGGGATGATGATGATAAATATAATGATGATAATAGTAATGATAATGGAGATAATAATGATGGCGGTGATGGCGATGATGGTGGACATAATGATGGTGGTAATGGCGATGGAGATTAATAATAATGATGGTGATGCTGAAGATGGTTATACCTACTTACCATTTGATATCTAGTTACTTGAAATAGATGCGTTTATCGCTCTTATATTTAGCACAGCGAAGCAATCTATATCAATATAGGCAACGTATTAAAATTTATTACCCAATAAAATCAACGCTCTCACTTTCAGCCCGTACATCGCCAAAACTCCGCATTAATGACCGGTGATCGTAGACAAATGAATCAAATATCGTCATAACGACAACGTGCGCCGTGAATTATCGGCGCTGCAAAAACATATGGACCAACGTCCGGCGGATTTATACGTCGGAATTGCGAACAGCTGTCGTGTAGCAAAAACTCCACCCGTTAATTACTCATATTTACATCCATTTGTGTTTTTACATTATTATTATTATTATTTAAACGCTTTATCTATGCTGTTAGAAAATTATATGTTATTTGTAACCTAAAACTTATGTGAAATTAATAATGTTTCTAAAAATAATGTAGTGCGTATTGAAACGTTGTGAAACAAAAACCTTTAAGAAACGAAAAAATCCAACTGACGTCACTTACTACTGCGACTTTATTTTTTTGCCTGGTAAAATTTTTAGATCTTTTTGTATTTTATTAGAGAATATTATTTAATAAACAATTTCAATTAAGTAAATGATTTAATTCTGCTAAAAAATTTAATTGTAGTGAATAATTACATTTTACCTAATAATTGCTATTCACCAATATTATACGAATTGAATAAGTGCATTTTATTCAAATATTCAACAATCGAATATAATATTTTAACATTTCACCACGTTGTCCATCTGCGACGGTTTCCCACGGCGGCTAGAGAAAGCCGGGGCCACAAATTAGGACTCCCACCGGGAGCCACCTCAGCCCATTGTTGTTGCACTGATGGCCATGTATTGAGAGCATTAAGATGTTGCGTGAGATACCGTGATGAGCGATCTTATATCGCTAAAGTGTAATCAGCGCTATTTACTACACGTTTAAGAGACGCATCTATTTCTAATAATAGAATGTTTTAGTATGGAAAAATTCTTTCCATACTAGATGTGCAAAAAAACTAGACTGTGACCTTATTTTTTGTTATGAACAGAGACCATTATCTGACAGTGGAATTATAAAAAGTTTATAATAATAGTGATGATGATAATGATGAAATACGAATAAAACAGTTCAAACAACGTCATACATGTTGAAGAAAATTTAGCGAATTAAAAATATTTTGATAATATGGAATTATTGTCTTCCTCCGTTCTTTCCATTCCTTTGCAAATGGGCCTTCCGTCTTACTCAGTATTTACAAGATCGTTTTCAAACTGTCATTGAACATCTTTTTTCATAGTACCTCAACGATAAGGTCAATATTCTTTCGCTGAGCCTATATAAATAAAACACCCAGCGAACTTGTGAAATGAATAAGATCCCGACTTCTATCAGCTGATCACGTTCCTTACTAACTGTTTCCAACGGCCTATTGTGTATTGATTTGAAACTGTCTGGATGGTTTCCTTTTCGCAGAGATACTTGACATATTATTATATCGTCGTGTCAGGTCCCGTATGAGGGAGACAGCGTGAAGAAAGAAGCTTAAATTTAACTCGAAAGTATGAATTAACATACAATCGTAATTTATCACATATTTATAAATAAAATATGAATAAAAGAAAATATAAATAAGAAGCACGGCAGATATGCAAAGATAGGGATATTTGGCTCTCCGTGCTTTCAACCTATTCCGTATGGAACTTGGCGTGAAGATATGTAAAATATGTATTTATATTTAATATATATAATTTACTGTGTCAGACTAAGTTTCATAATGTCATCAATATAACATACACATAGCGTAGAATAGCAAACTTGAATGTGTTCAGAATAGATAAGCAAAGTTTTTATTTCATTAGTCCACTCGCCCAATAATCAAGCCTATACCTAGCATTTATTTGGTAAAATCGTTGACCGTTATATCAAATGAATTAAGAAATCAATAAAGAATGCACTTATAGCGAACAGCAAAACAAATAGGTAAATACGCAATAAAAAATGCATTATTAAAAAGTTTGTTTTTAAAACATAGCGTGGCTTTCTTTCTTTAGACTTTGAAAATCACGCTTGTCAGTATAATGCGCAAAATAATATATTGTTATTATAAATATATCTTCAATCCATGTCTCTTACAGGGTAATTTGAAGGCACCGCGCGTTAAATATGTCTATCCTTACAAACCTATCGTTCTTTTTCTGCATTCATCGTCTCTCCATACACGTATGCCGGTTCCGGGGACTGCAGACTCGCCCACCAGTATCACAATATATATTAATGGATATTATTGAACTGTGATCTACAAAAGATCAGCATCACGCGATATCATTGCACAATGGTCGATTAAAAGCGATGGCGAACGATGTGATTATATCTCTGCGCTGATGTATGACACAAGCCTTAAGAGATTTGATTTCGAGTGGCAATTTTTTAACATTAAGGATTGGAAGCTAACTGTTACAAGTATAAAGAGCGAAATTAATGGTCATTTTTTTATTTCGAATTTTAAACAATTAAAAAACAATCGCTGAAAATATTTTTATGTCTACCCTTTGTAGTTAATATCTGTTGTAATCGATAAATTTGTATACGTCATCAAAAGCAATGGTGGTCTCAAAGACCTCTTTCAGTGACAACGCCAGGTATGTGGAGGTACACTTAGCTTAAGAATTAGGATTCAGTTGGAGTAATTATTACCCAAATATGCTATCTGATATTTACTGTTTATCATTGTCTTGGAACACGAGAGAAGGTACTAATATATCCGATCAAAGATAAAGGGAGCAAAAAAGGCAATGTGTATTCGACCCGGTTCATAAGTAACAAAAATAGACTATTGAACATACTTTTCTCATTCTTTAAAGAACACTGTAATAACACGAAACTAACAAAATAGACTAAATGGAACATTCACTAAATACTTAAACTTTTACCATGGCGTTCTTCGTGCATGATTTTTAAAACAATATGTACTGACATATATCTGGTGATTATAAACTCCGATATGAGAGCGTGCAATATTGAAATACCGCGGATTCTCGTGAATTTGAACCACAATATAATATTGCGAGCGGTTGCTACTCATCGCAATAAATCGATAGCTCAAAGATAAAGATAACTAAAGTTAAAGATATCTCATTGTTCTCAGACAAATTACTCGTATCGTACAATGTATAAGCGCATCGTAACTGAAATATCGCAGCCATTCCGGTTTGACCTCCGGCAAACGTTCCATGGAATTTATCAGTGAATTTAGCCGCAGAAATGAATAACAAAATAGAGGAAATTATAATGAACTCGTAGATGTGGATGTTGTAATATGCATATTGTGTATGAGAAAGTATTGGTGAGACCGTATTTAAATTAAAAACGTATGTATGTATCTGATTATGTATGAAACTATTTTTGTTAAAAGGATTTGACTCAAAACCTTGGGCTATGACGATCTCACATTTTAATATATCTAAAAAATTATCAACTGTCAGCTGCAAAAGACGATAGTGCTGCCATCTAGGCAAATGTTTTGCTGACCAGTCCACGGAGCTGTCATTCGTTAAATAAGAATATTGTGCTACTACCCACATTAAAGGACATTAAAGTGGGTAGGTTAGTTCTATATAAATCCAGCACTACATAATGCGAAAGGTCAATTACGTCCACACTATCGTACCTACAGTAAATAGAATTGTCATCAAAGAATCTACTTTGGAAATTATTAACCACGTACTCATTATGCAGAATGTTTCATAAACTCCACGTTGACCCTGCAGCGGTGGTTTGAACTTTATCAGCGTGCTTTCGGTTGGAAGTAATCGGCTTGACTGCGCTGCATAATGAACTAGGGGTAGCTGTTCTGATTGCTACATGTTGTGCGGTTGGGTCAAGATTTTAAAAATTAAATACTAATATCGCATACTGCATTCAATATTAAAATGTAAATAGCTGGTCCTTTTTTGTTTTAAATCTACTTTCACTATAAATATAGATATATGGACCAAACAATCGATGATACACATACGTACAAGAGAAACACGGAAAGGAGAACAAGAGAGTGAGAAGAGTTAACGCTACAGTCTACCACTTTTGTTGAGCTCCAAATTGAAATTATCATACTTTGTACTAATTAGACAACATTATGAAAAGTCTAAAGCACGCAGGGTTTCCTAACATTGTTTTCCTTTACATAAATTGTAAATTGTCTTGTCTTGTCTTATAAATGCATATGTATTAGAATTGTAGGATATTTTAACTACTTGTCTGTGTCATTTTGATTATTAATTTTCAAGGCTTAAATATGGTGAACAACACCATTCTCATATTCGAAAGCGTCCATAAAATATAAGATGCAGTGGGACTTCCAGCGCGAACCCGCAATGGCCGCAATGGACTCGTAAATATGTTAGTGGGGGGCGAGGGAAGGGGCGGGGGATACAACACTTGTTTCAGTCAACAGTCAGTTCTATTTACATCACCGTGTACTTGTAGTTGGTTCATTTCATCACCGTCAGATAAAGACAATTAAGCAAAAATTATGTGTCTTTGTATAACATGTACAAATTTGAAGTTTGTGTCTCTGTTTTGTAACAAATTCGCCTTTCTTGCTACTTTGTACTCCACTCCATTGACTACCCCTTCGGAAAATATACGCGTAATGTTGTGTGTAAAAGTGCCATAAATATAAAATCATTGCTAAAATTAGAAGCGAGTGACATTGGAACTGTAAATATTTTAAGAGTCCGCCTCGTGGCTAGCATAACGCTTGCGTGAGGCAATGTTTACAATGACGTTGTAAACTTAATTGTTATAGCTCAACACATTTTTAAGAACACAATACGGCAAATTTGTTCTGTAATGTAATTAAAAACGTTAACTCGTAAGCGTATGTTAATGAAAGGAATGTTTAACGGAGAGTCTTTTGATCCGTTAATCGGATTTTATACGCTCATTCGCACGGCAATGTTTTGCTTATGTGAGCTTTTGTTAATGATTTCATTTTGTATCCGTTTAACTATAGGTACATACATACATACGTGCATATCTTTACGCCAGGTCTCTTACGGGGTAGGCAGAGAGCACGGAGTGCCAAATATCCCTATCCTTACATACCTGCCATGCTTCTACCACATTCATCAATCTCTTCAGACATACACGCCGGTTTTGGAGACTACTAACTCTCCCATCAGTCAGAACCTTTCGCGACCTTTTTATCATTTCAACGCTAGAATACGGCTCTCTTTCGAATCATATCATTAAGGCCATAACCTGCTAAGCTGGCCAAGAGCGGGTTAAATCATTACTTACATGTAATTTCACGCTCAGTATTGCTTGTATTATTTTTGTTTACTGTTTTTTCGCTGATGAATAATGTTTTACCATCGGCTGGCAAATTGAACTGAGTCGCAGATAATTTTGGAGTTACATTTTCATGTTCATTAGTAATCATTTACCGTGTTAAAACGTGCGTGTTTATACCAATTATTGTGTATTTATTTTACAAACTTAATTAGCTATAATTGTCGAAAATATTAACTATTGGGTTATAGGAATTGTTTAAATCTATTGGTTACTGTAGGTATGTCGTTGGGGGAGTTGTCTGACTTAGGCGAGAACGTTCGAGAAATCTCAAACATTAGGGGCACGTCGTAATGCATACGCATTAGTGCACCATCGAGTAAAGACGTGCAGCGTTGAGACGTATTTGACTAAATTAACCGCCCCGCTTGATGTTGCTCGCAGGTCTGAGGAGAAAGGGACGGTACACATGAGCAAAATATTTATTTATAAATTTCTATGCTTCTGAAACATCAGGCTGTGGCGGTTTGCTTTTGAACGCGAAAAAAAAAATATTGTTTTGTAAATATTTTATTATTTTGTAATATTCTTTTAATACCCTTTTTAATTTTATGTGCGAAAAGCTGCAGGCAGATGCTGAATGCGACAAGCCGAGGACGGGGCGCGATGACGCTAATTTGAGGAGGCCTATGTCCAGCAGTGGATTGAGTTAGGCTGATGACGATGACGATAAATTTTCTCTTTACATTGTAATTATTTTAAATCGAATCGAAATCCTTATGTATTGTATGTTTATTTTTGCGGAATCTTACCCATTTTTACTTTTCGTAGTCGGTACTCGATTTTCCAACGTTCATACTTCGTAGACATCCTTAATAAAACAAAACTCATTATGTTTTTTTTATGATAAGTTAATTATAAATTCGTACAACTTGTATTTTAATTTGTTGTGTCAACTGTGACCTTAACCCTCCTCATTTTGAAGAGACCCGCGTAAAACACGACAATAATATGAAGGTTTATTAGATAATTATGTTAAAACAAATTTAAAACAATTTTTTAACAATATTGTATGTTTAACATCATATAAAATTTTCATACTCATCTATTTTTTTAACATTATCTGTGAAAGCACATCGGAGCGTCGATATACTCTTTGCTTCGTAGAGATTTCCCGCCTTTTTCGTTTTGATCGTCTTCTGTCATCTTCAGACAAAGTCGACGACGTCTTCGGCGTAATATGAGAAAAAAATCTTTAATAACACACAGGAACGACTGCTTGCTTGTCATTAGAGCCACATAAGATACATGCTGCGCTGATTGACATCGGAAATTGTGGAGATTTCTGCGCGATTCCCAGACTGCTTTGACGTACTGCGCAGATACAGATATGCATTTGTGTTGTCTATCTCGCTGCTATTTCAGACATGTTAGCTGACGTTACATCAC
>DWEE01000265.1:0-19118 GCA_018245755.1 Parelbella macleannani | reverse complement strand
CTCCGCCTAACTTCTGAACCAGGCGTGATGCTGTAACACGAGAAATTATTATACAGAAATAGACACTTTATGCAAATTTTCGAAGGGATTCAGTTATGAAGTAAAACTATATTATTTGTTTTGAAGTACCTTACGCTCTTTTTACACGCTTTATTTTAAATTATCTTTGAAGGCATCACGTGTCCGTCCGATGTTATCTACCAGATCGAAACTTAATAACTTGAGTACTGCTATTAAGCGGCACAAATAGATGCAACCGTAGTAATATCAAGGTTGAAACAGCTGATTTGAATGAAGCAAGAAAATAAAGACATACTCATTTTGAAAAGAAATATTAAATCGAATTCCCGTTTTCGAATCCGAAAACATAACCGTGATAAAGAAAAAGCAATTTATACACGAATCAATATTTGTAAGAACAAGTTTAGCTAATCGGTCTTCGATCCCCATTTTTTATAATTGTTTATATGACAACATTTTCCTAATATAAATTTCAGTTATAAACGATAAGAAATGCAGTATTTGAATGTAAGGTACGATTTTTCTGTTTAAAAATCAAAAATTGCCTGTTGTATTTTACTTTCTATTTTGAAGCTGAAAACTTTTGATTTGATAAGATCCATTTTGAGACTGTAACTTTGCAATCCATTTCACGCGTATAACTTAGACTTAAACTGGCTAATGTTTCATTTGGCAACAACAAAAAATTTGTTGTTACTAAATGAAACCACACCACATACCATACCATAAAAATATTATTACAATAAAAAGTTGTTTGTGATGATTATAAAAAACACTAACCTTTCTCTATCTCTGTTGAAAGCACAAACTCTCCCTCTATCGTCATACAATAAATAATTATAAATATTCATAAAACTCCAATATACAACATTTATATCATTGCAATAAATTCATTAACAAATATGCAAAAAACCTTGTTACGTACAAAACAGTCAGCAGAAAATAATTAGTTACGTAAAACATTCACAGTGTATTTTATTAAATCTTAATTAATATTTTATAACGCTGATCAATAAATACATTGCCATTTTCAACAACAACCATAAATGTGTATTTGAATTACTACGTACACATATTGATGTTTTAATATTAATATACAATTAACTGCTTATATCTGCCAACCCGCACTTGGCCAGCGTGGCAGACTAAGGCCTTACCCCTCTCAAAATGAGAGGAGACCCATATTCCAACAGTGGAATGACAAATGGGTCTATTATTATTATTATTATCATACAATTCTACAAATGTGTTTACGTAACAGTGAACGTAGGTATATTAAACGTATATTATTATTATTAAACGTTCCGATATCATCTATATACATGATTAAATTATGTACCGACTAATCGCGAGTGTATTTTTTGTATAAGTAGTTCAATTAGTTTGCAGCATTCGCAACCTTGCTGTAATCGGTGGTAGTTCATTAAGTAAGAAGCTCGGGTAGATCCGATAACCTACTTCTACCAATACTCTACCTAATACCATTAATTTAATAGGGTAAATACCGGCTGATGGCGGGGTCAACAGTTCTCCAAACCGACGACAGTGTATAAGGAGAGCGATGAATGTAAAAGAAGCGCGACACATGTGTAAGGATAGAGTTCGACACTGGGTTCTCTATATCCCATAAGGGACCTGGTATGACGATAGAGTAGGAACAACAGCAATAATGCTTTACGATAGATCTTTATAGCGATGATACTACTACAGGGATGCTATATACAAACATGTTATTCTGTTCAACTCTACAAAATTCTCACTCTTAGCTCTATATAACCCTACTACTAGTACAGAGGAAGACTAGACCGGCGAGTGTTTAATTGTGTGTCGTATGTACTTTCGTTTTCGGCCGCGGCGCGGCGACGATTTCTCCGGCCCGCGTTAGGTCATCGGGTAACGGTTGTGTGGATGCGTGGCCCACGGCATAAGCGCCAGCAAGAGCGGGTACTTCAAACAGCTTTTATCAGCTTTTTTTCCTTTAATCCTACGCGTCGCCTCTCCAATAACACGCCGCTTTACACGATATGAACTAAACGTAAAATTATTGTTATAAAAATACAAACATTCTATATTCATATAACATTACAAAATTTACGTAAAATAAGTCTCGTTTTGTATTCGGTGTATGGCAATCGAGTCAGCCCTATTCCGTGCGCCCTAAATAATTGGTGAAACATAGGAATGTACCTACTATACTCCTCTGCCTACCATTCAGGGAGACACAGGCGTGATGTTATGTTGTTACGTTTTTAATTATCAATAGGTATTTAAGAATACTTCAACTTTTCTCTATAAAACATCCTTCTTGCCTCTCTGTTCTTGTTCTCGTTTGCACCACACGCGAGCGAGTGGACTCTACGAGACGTAGGCAGTTACGCTGCTTAGCAGGCTCTGTACTACGGTAGAATAATGTAAAGTTTGAAATTTCTGGGTTTTCTTTTGAAATATCATTCATGTATACATATGCATTATTAATGTTGAAGAACAAAAACACAACAATTATACATTTTCGTTTATACACCAATATCAGGTAGGACTCTTTTTTATTTCAATGTTTTAACTTATATGTTTAAGCGATAAGTAAAATAAAATGATGGAACTATTTCCACTCCACAAAATTGGAAGACATAAAAGGGATGATTGAAAAACAACTACACGCATTTACTATATATTTTAGACGGAGCCATCCATTACAGTATTGCCTGCTTTTCCTCAAGCGATAACTTATTATTATTATCAATGGAAAAAATACAAATTTCCGTATAACGTAAAAATGCTAGATACTGCAAAATCCAAAAATTGTCTATAAATAGCTATTACTTTTAATTATGGCAACATTAGTTAGTGTCAAATCATTCTCTCAAAGGTAGCATTACACTCGTAACTTAAGTTAGACTCTAGTTTCATAAATTTTTTTCAAGGATATATTCATATTATCTTTCTGTGGACTAAAATATATTATCAAAAAATTGTAACACCTAGTTACATATATAATACATATGGTATAAACGAAAAACGATTAAAATTTCACTAAATTAAAAAATTTGATTGACATTTTATAGAAACTGTCATAAATCAGTGTCGTCGACAGTTGATTTATTATTCTTATGTTAATCAAAATTCATTAGTGCCTATTAATATTTATTAGTGTTGTTGATCCAATTATTTGATAATTTAAAATTAATATTTTTAGCCCAAATTTAATTAACAAAACTTTTACATTTCTAATATCCTTGGCAATTGACCAAGATATTTCATAAATAAAAAAGCAACCTTCTTTACAATTGTAATTTTACAATTATAATATGCTAAATTAAAATGATTACAAAACGCATTAAATTGAAATCTGTACCTAATGTTTATCTTGTAGCATTTATTTCTTTTTATTGTTTCCAAATGGTAGAATGATTGCTAAATGGCATTTTTTACTAGTCAAACGATATGATGATGTAAATTTGATGTAGCCATCTAATCCTCCAATATCCATATGAACAAATAATTTAAAATTGTATGTAGTACTTCCTTAGTAATTGTATGTAGTACTTCCTTAGTCCTTCCTTAGTAGAACAAAGTCAACTGTAAGAACAAACAAATACAGATATTTTCATTTCTTCACGAACAGTTATCGAAGGGCTTTTTTTGAAGACCGTCCTCATTTAAATTATATTATTTACTCATTTACATTAAAAAAAAAACAATTATTCTATGACATAAAATATCAATATAATAAGTATGAGACATATTTTTGATTTGTCAATGATATTAACTCTTATTTCATAAAAAATAATTTACCAAATGGAACATATCTCTACACGTTACAATGAATGAAGAAAACAAGATAAGGTTTAATTTATTCAAACGGAAAACTAGGCTTTAATTTATTATGAACAGTTATATTAAATCAAATGACACAAAACATAATACAGTTGACAAGACATAACACATTATCTTAAATCAAAGTGACCAGTATATATGTTGAATCGAATAAATCAAAGTAAACAGTGTTCAAGATCAATCGAATAAATCAGAGTCATCTGTGAATGAGTTAAATCAATAAATCAGAGTCCGCTGCCGTCTGCGCCATGTGCCGGCCGTTTTCCTTTCATTTGGCGCGGCCATAAGGCGGCATTGGGGCCGGGACTAACGGCACTTAGAGCGACCCGGGAATGCCGTCCGGCCGGTCTCGGCTAGGACAACATTAGGTAACAGGTACGCGTCTCCTGTTACCTACATTGAAAAATACAATATTTTTTATCCAGTCTAATGACACGTGAAAGCAATCATTGTTGTTACATATTATGTTATATTGATATTAAGCTTTATGAAATGAATAGTATTCGTCATTGGTTTTAATAATAAATTTTACATTTCTTTAATTTTGAATATGGTTATTTGCACAACACCAAAACTCAAACACACTTGTTTATATTTCTTATGTCTGTTTGTTTCTTCAGAATTCTTGTTAATACGTCGAAACATTCAATATTTATAAGGTACTCATCATACTTTACAAATACATATTGCTAAAAAATTATACCTTTTTTTACACGAGTGTTTTCAATACCAGCAATAGATGGCGCTGATACCAATAAAAATAAATCGTAATAAAACCTTTTTAGTACGGACATGCTTCCATGATAATATATTTTGCCACTATCATAAAGGTCGTTACAGACAGAGCTATATAATATGTCAATATTGTGTTGTGCTGTAACATACACCATAATTGCCTCTTCCTATTATAAATTACATTATAGCTCCGTCTGTGACAACTTTAACATAGGTACATGATCTAAAAACATTAGATATATCGCTTTTAAAAGCGCATTTTCGGTGTGAAATATCAGATCAGATCCTAATTTATTAGGTATTTTTCTTGTTTCAATGCTTACTTCTTTATCATTATTAACGATTATTTATCATTTTAAAGCTGACGTTCCATAGTATCGTCGAAAATAAATGGTTAAAATTAATGTCTCCATTTAAAAAATTTGATAAAATACCTCCTCATGAAAAGCAACACATTTTTATTTGTATATTTCATTTGTTCATGGCATTCTAAAAATACTCTAATGGCCGCTATTTTGAATAAATTCATCATCAAAATAGCCTTTAGATTTCCATGGCCATAGGCTTTCCCTAATCGGCGCCACTCCTTCTAGTCCTGTATAGGGCCTTCCGAATCCAGTAGCTTCCCACTGTCTTCTTCACGTTGTCAGACCACCGGGTACCGATACCTCCTTTTACCGAGAATAGATTAACGATTATAAAAAAATGATAGGATAAATAAATAGTTAACATCAAACCGACTAAAACAGATCCAACGTACTTCGATATTCGTCACTGTTTTCATGAACGCGCACTGCTCTTTCAGTTTTTTTTATTACGAGGATATAATCATACCTTCCAACGAACAACTATTATCTCATTTCAATTTTTTTTTGTAATCAAACAAGTGATCTGTTATTCCAGTGCTTAACGACGCTTATTATTGAACAGGGAATGTAAGTTCGAGTCCGGCGTGGGCTCTCATTTGTTTGGAATGAGATGACCGTGTGTGAGTTGTTCCAAAATATTAATATCATTACAAAGTCAAAGGACTTTTTGGCGACACAATGTCACATCAAGGTCGTTGAGGCTAACGGCACCGCTAGCGGCCCCGAAGTATGTTGACCGGTACTTGTTTTAAAAATAACTAACAGAGTTATAACTTGAATATAAATTTGAAATGATATTGAGGTACGATGAAATAATTCGAATTCCATTTTTTATTTCATGGTAAAGTATAATACATACCTATACATATACATTTAATAAATAATACTTACAACACGCCTAAATACTTAACGTGTTTATTTGTTGCTTCAGATTTTGTTGTCATTCTTCTTAGAAAATAAACAATAAAAAAACTTATGTCACCCTACGCGGCAATAATACAGCAAATTTTCCATTTTGGTGAAGTAAATGAATGCTTATTTTGACTGATTGTTAATTCGCACATTCAATATAGACCGTTAGCTTTGTGGCGTCTAGTTGGCAACGTCGCCAAGGTAGCCATGGCAACGCTGCCAGTGACGTCGCCATGGCGCTCCAGTGAAATAGGACCTTTACATAGTTGAGAAAGTCCAGTTGAAGTGTTTTTTTCATTTCCACGAATTGATTCTCTAACGAGTCTATATACGGTGGCGCCAGCACTCGGCGCCGGCATGCGTTATATAGAGTTGTAGATTTCATATAGAGTTCCATACGTAGTACATATATTTCACAAGATGTTCTTATAGACTGCCTCGTTGGTCCAGTGGTTGTAAGAGCGACTGCCGATCGGGAGTTTTTGGGTTCAAATTCCGGGGTTGGGTACTATTGGATTTTTCTAATTTAGAACTTCTAGTAGTGACTCGGAGTCTGGATCGGTGCCCGGTGTATGGCCATAGGCTCAGCACCTATTCCATAGGACGTAAAGGTAACCGGTGAAACCTGGGAGTGTACTACTCTCCTCTGCCTATCACTTCGGAGATTACAGGCGTGATGTTATGTATGTTCTTACTGAGATATAGACTAGTGTAGTAAAATCATTTTGTACATCATATCGCTCATTTGCGACTAGAGTGTAATATCTCAAAAACTTTAGGAAGACCATTCAGAAAGTTGAAGTTGAGTTTCCACTGTTGGAGCGCGGGTGGAATTCTTAAAGACAAAAATCGATTCATTATGGTTTTGGATTGTTCTAGTTTTCTTCACTTGTTTTATTGTAGTTTTCGGTTGTTATTATAATGGGAGAATAATCCGCCGGTGTGACGGCGGCACCCTAAGCGTGTCAATGGATTCCTTGCGTATCGCTCGCACGCAAACTGCACACCGATGTCGCGAAACTAATTGGGAAGTAAAAGTA
Organism: Parelbella macleannani; assembly: GCA_018245755.1. Classification (NCBI taxonomy): domain Eukaryota; kingdom Metazoa; phylum Arthropoda; class Insecta; order Lepidoptera; family Hesperiidae; genus Parelbella; species Parelbella macleannani. Next base: position 12,208 of record DWEE01000265.1, on the reverse strand, counting down.
CACATTCCGAGACGGTAGGCCTGCCGACTACACCGCCCGCGCCGGCCGCCGCTACAAAGTTTATCTAACAGTAGACAAGCTACCAAAAATCTACATAATCACTAACGTGTTTGACTAACCTGTCAGATCAGTAACAATAATGATATTAAATGGCCGTGTGTGAAGATGTCCGTACATTCGTTTGTTTATTTTTATTTAATTATATCTTGGTAAAAATAAAATACTATTTACAACATTTCTTAATATCTAGTTGTTAGTTTCTAAAATTTCATACTTGGTTACAGGTCTCCTGGACACCCTGGATACGCAGGTGGACGCCAAGAACTGTCCAGGCGTGTGCATGCATGCGCTGGCCTCCTTCATCTGCTCGAACGTACTGGATGAAGTGGAATGTCCCAATCCAGCTATGAAGTGCTGCGTAGATGAACCTCTTGGTAAGCGATAAACAAAATCATGTCCATCCAGATAATTAATGCACACAAGATTTTGAGATAGAAATTATGTTCATGAACACTAGATAACAGGATTTAATTAAAACTTATAATAACTTTCTGGCAGTTCTGATAATCCAATAAAATATGGTGTTTTAAAATGCACTAATAAACTGTTAAAATATTCTCTATCCGGTATAACGGACATTTGTTTATTGATTCATAAAGTTTCTCTTCTTTATTTATAGTATTTTTACATATGTATATATATACATGGTAGGTTATGGCTTGCCCGCGATCCCACCGTATAGAGTGCACATGCAGCCTTAGATGGGACACCCATGCCTAGGAAAGTACCATTCACCCTTGCTATAAACACTCTTAAGTTACATTTATTCGGAAACAGACAGTGGCAGGGTATTTCCCTGTTTAGGCACCTGGATAAAAAACATGAAATCAAATTATTTAATTCTCGCAATTGGTTTGCGCTTAAGAGTTAAGTTATAGTCGCTACAGCTGAGCTGTTTCCTAGGTAACGACACTCTGGTGACCACCCGGCGGCCGTTCACCACCCGCTACACCACCACCGAGTCGGACGAAGACGACGAGCCGACCACTCGCGCGCCGCACGACATTTACATAGACAGTGGTAATTATTAGGTACATCATTATGTATTAGGATTGCACGTACATGCATAGTAAATACTAACGTTGTATTGAAAAAAAAAGTCTAAAATCGGCGTGTGTATGTAAAAACAGCAATATACATAATATGTAGAAGAAACATGTCAGATCTGTAAGAATAAAGATATTGGGCACTAAGAGCCCTGTGCCTACTCGGTAAGGGACCGGAACTGATGATTTAATAATAATAATATATTACATTATATGTAATTCGCTGGTTCATTGTTCCAATGGGATTTTTGGCTTTAGAGACCAAGATTAATATACTTTTAAAATATAGCATTATTATCGATTAAAGAGGGTACCATCCGAAAAACCTGCCCACAGAAGGGAGGAAGCTAAACGATGTCAGTAGATGACCATTGTTGTTCTAACTTGTCAGTTCTTTTATGTAATTCTTTATACATTCACACGTTCATTCTTCAATCTAGGACGTCATTCCTGCAGGTAAAGCACATAGTATCAAATTTGTAATGATTTGTCTACGTCGATTGCAGGTAACATCGCGTGTCCGGGGGTGTGTGTGGAGTCCAGACTCACGCAGTACTGCGAGGCGTACCTCACCTCATCGAACCTGTGCGTCTCGGGAAGGATGTGCTGTGTGTCCAAGGACGGCTATGGAGACAAACCCACGCCAGACCTGGTCGTGCCGAATGAGAAGAAGCATTCAACGAAAAGACCAACTACTGCTGTAAATTTCTTATATGGAATAGATAGTCTTAAGTAGGAGTTATCTAAAATCTTAGACAAAATTCTGGTCATGAAAAAATAAAGTTATTTTAACCGTCTATTTTTAGAAAATTTCCATATACATTGATATCAGATCAAACCAAGCGAGGCCTGTGCTATAGTAACCAGGTACAGCTTCTAAACTGCATGTATATACATATATATACACTTATAGAGATCTTTGTTTTATACACTCAAGATTTAAAGTGTAATAATTCTCTTTTTCCATTCAATCTCTATCTGTTACTTAGAGCCTGTACCGGGAAGGTCGTGTGCTATTTTGTAAGCCGACTCTATTTACATGTGTTCTTATAATTTTCTTCATCAAGAGTTTGAAACTTATTTGGGTCTGCTTTTCAAGAGACGAAGAATAAGACGTAAGAAAAACGTGTAGAGGATAAACGTTAGTTCCGTAAGGATAGAAATATTTGGTTCTCGCGATCCTCACCTAGCCCGTGAGGAACTTGACGTGATATAATAATACTAATGAATATCATTTCTGTTTCCAGTTGACAACGACACCAGCTCCGAAATACAAGCCAGGCCGCAAGTGTCGCGGCGACTGCGTCAGTGGGCTGTTCGCGTTCTTCTGCGACCACGTGGACGAGGACGCTACCTGCCCCTCGGAGGGGACGTGCTGCTTGACTGAGACTAAGAACACGGAGACGACTACCAGAAGGCCAACGACAACGCCAAGGCCTCCTAGGCCTACTACACCGGCAAGTTCTTCAAATTTGCATTCATATGTCAAGACAGATTTGAGTCATAAAGGTCAACTGACCTAAATATCCAATTGCTACTTAGATTAAATAAAAAAATACAGTTCAGTAATCTGATATTGTTACCATTTTTCTATAACCCTACATACTTTTGTATCCCCAGGCCCCTCTACCAAGATGCCCAGGATACTGTCTGTTGAACATCATGGCAGCGTTCTGCGAGCGGCCTGCAGTGCTTTTGGCCAACACCCACTGCAAACTCAGTGGTTCCACCTGCTGTGACAACACCAGGTAGTCTAATCACACCAAAAATATCATCGAGAATAGAATAGTAGAATAGAAACAAAACGTTTATTCACAAACAACAAACATGCAGTTTCACAATGCATGTTTATTATTATTATTGAATTAATATAAAAATATTTTCCTACATTATACCATTAGATACTGATAAGAATGCTTAACAGATAAAAATAGAACACAGCTTTTTGTGGTTTTGTTTTGTTGATTGTAGATAATTCATACTCACGTTCAGGTTTTGCCTTATTCATTTTATTCCAACAAATGACTAAATTAATAATGTCCACTTATTCTCACCAGAGTGCCACCGCGCACCACGACCAGGGCCACCACGACCACCACGACGACGACCACGACGCCCGCGCCCGTCGACCCGAGGCCCGACTGTCCCGGCTCCTGTATAGTATCGCTGCTTTCCTTCACCTGCTTCCGTACGTACCTCGAACATCTTACAAACCCATTTCTCGTATTGAATTTTGACTAATTTTATAATTAACTATCACATAACAAAATGTACCATGCCGTGTTCAACTGTATTTGCAGGATGACGTATTCTGCATTTCACTTGCAATGTCCAAATAAATGACCGTGTGTTCTGTGCAGATGAACCTTAACTAAATAATCTTCTTGCCAATAATTTCGTTGTTTATTTTTCGATTTATTTTTACTTTCAAATTTTAAACCTAAATTGTGTCTTTCATGTATTAGAGTAATTAAGTTGTGCAGTTTTAGGTCCAGTTTAAAATATCTTTATGTCATGGATGTGTAATATCCAACAAGAGATCTTGTAGAACATTTTTGTTGCAACGTTTAATAGCGTTTATCCTACAGGCAATGCAGAAATGACCGACGTGTTTAAGTGCAAGAAAGCTGGGACGCAGTGCTGTGCGCCCAAGTCCAAGGTGCAGGAGGTTGTGGGGGTGCAGCGCAACGACTCCTTCCCCCTAGCCACCCCCGCGTACACCGCGTACACGCCCCACCCCCACAGCGTGGAACATACTGCTGTCGCGCTCACAACACAAATGCGTGAGTATCGAACGTATGAACTAAATTGATTTTCTCACGCATATAAAAAGTAGAATCGATGTAAAAATATTGAGAATGAGATAAATAATATAATTAATTAGTGGAATAAAATTCAGAAAGTCAAGTCAAACACGTCAAGTATGGAAGAATAAATATTTGGCACTTGGTATTATCGGTCTACCTCGTAAGGAATCTGGCGAATCAATGCAATAATAATTTAAGATACTTTTAATTATAACTTTTGTCTTTACTTGAAATGCTATAATTGAAAAGTAACTTTTTGGAGAAAAAATGTACGCCAGGGCATTGATCGAGAAGTAACAAATATTGCATGGTTTCGTATTGTTTCAGCACCATACGAGCCAAACTACGGATCAACATTAAGAGCCCCTGAAAAATACAACAAATACGTGTGCGGAGTTAAAGGTATATCCAATATTAACGATTAGGACCTTATTCATTTTCGTATCAAAGCATTGCAATGTGAAGCCACCTTACAATAAATGAGGAAATAAAATTCTTACACAATATAACTCTACCTTTTTCAAACACTTCTTCAACTACAACTACTCCTTTCAATATTAACGAAAGGCTTCTAACTTTTGACCCAATTTTGGTAAACTGGATTATCTAACGATTTCCTTCGTGACTCGTAACTTTCTTCACGTTCACATTCCTTCAGTTATTAACAATACATAAAGATCAGTCAGAGATATACTCGTAGATTAGCGTCGTGTCTAGTTCATATCCAATATACATTATTGCTATATTAAGGATCTTGTACTGCAATTTTTTAGCCCTGTAATGCTGTAATCGTGTGCTTTTAAGCTCGGTAACGCTGAACACGTGTGAGTAGAGTGTGTCCCGAGTCCGTTAACACCGGGTCCGTGTCGGCGGCAGGCACGTCGGGGCGCGGCGGGCGCGTGATGGGCGGCGAGGACGGCGAGCGCGGCGAGTGGTGCTGGCAGACGGCGCTCATCAACTCGCTCAACCAGTACCTGTGCGGCGCCGCGCTCGTCGGCACGCAGTGGGTGCTCACCGCCGCGCACTGCGTCACCAAGTACCTTAACACTTTATTCCACTTCGATAATAAGCTAAAGTTTGCCTGCCTCGGGAGTTGAGTGGTCACAAACGAGGCTGCTAAGCGAGAGGCCCCAAGTTCGATCCCTTAGTCTGCAAGGATAGAAATATATGGCATTCGGTTATCTCTGTGGGCAACGATGTAATATTAATAATAAAACAATGTTATGTAATGAATAAGAGATCGATGTCCTTTTTAATGTTGTATACACTAGTAGTAATGTTTTACACATACGTACGTAAGTCGTCCTCCGTTTCGGGTTTGACTGCTGACGACAATTGCAAGCTCACATTTTTTCCGCAAGTGTTACGTTCGATTCTTGGCGTTACATATCACCAAGTTATGTCTCTAGGTATTTATTTCTATCAAATTAATTAAATCAAATGGCCATCGAAATATGCCTATTATAATTCCTTTAGAACACCTTTTTTAAACATTTCATTTACTTTTTTAATATTTCAGCATTGTTCGCTCCGGTGATGCGATCTACGTGCGAGTGGGTGACCACGACTTGACGCGGAAGTACGGTTCCCCCGGGGCGCAGACCCTACGCGTCGCCACCACCTACATCCACCACAACCACAACAGCCAGACTCTCGACAACGACATTGCCCTTCTCAAACTGCACGGCAAGGCTGAGCTTAAAGAAGGTTAGTTTTCATACGTCCGGATATAACTACTCGTACCTATATATACCTACTCTTATTGTAGAAAATATACTCGAAGTTTTTTCTGTTCACTTTTTTGTACCGAACTATGACAGCCCGAAGCATGCTTCTCCCTTCAGTGGTTAGTGTAACATTGAATGATGTTCGTTGAGTGAACTTGTACATACAACTAAGTACTGTATGACGTGTAATTATCTCATTAGACGTTATCCTATATTTTATTAGTATGTGTATCTGATTAGACAAAAGACGGTTGTACTGATCAGAAATATTGACGAGACATGGTCAAACTTCCAGTTTTGAAATAACTTGTGGGCTTTTTGCAGGAGTGTGCCTGGTGTGCCTGCCCGCGCGCGGCGTGAGCCACGCGGCCGGCAAGCGCTGCACCGTCACCGGATACGGGTACATGGGAGAAAGTGAGTTCACACTGACTAGCCCTTTATCTACTAGTTTTTACCGACCCCTTTATCATTGCACTATAGGAATATAGTTGATTACTGACATTCATTGCTAAGTCGACTGTTGGTTTATTTCCCATCTGAGACAAATGTTTGGGTAGGTATAAGGATGAGTTGTTTTGTGAGAGAGCGTAAAATTATCTTCGTTAATGTGTTATTTGAAAATGTTTACATAATATATTTTTATCAGCTGCTTAGTTGCTATAGCATGGGCTCTGCCTAACTTAGGATCAGATGGTGGTATGTAAAGTTGTCCCAAGATATTATTATTAGTACCTACTATTCTTAGCGCATAGGATGCAATTCAGTGAATATATAATAGACTGAAAACAAAGATTATTCCCGAGTTAAGTCTATAATAAATATGAAACATTCATAAGTAGTTATATAGTCTAACTTTCGGTCACATCAGGCAGACTATATATCGAATGTTTTCCCCATGAGTATTCCACCAAAAGACAAATGTACTTCACCCAGACATTTAACTATTCAGCTCGGTATTTAGAGTATTATTACCCTCACAGCTGGTCCGATCCCCTTACGAGTGCGCGAGGCAGAGCTGCCGATAGTGAGCGACGCGGAGTGCATCCGCAAGGTGAACGCCGTCACGGAGAAGATCTTCATCCTGCCAGCCAGCTCCTTCTGCGCTGGCGGAGAAGAGGGGAACGACGCTTGTCAGGTGAGAACAGTCACGAGCTTCTTCAACACGGCGATATTGACTGCATGCCTTAACAGCCCAATTCTGATATAATCCAGCTCGTGTAAAAACAAAATCGCGCGTAATTAAAAAAAAAGTATATTATCGGTATATGTGGTCTACGATATCTTTAACAAACTATAATTTTACAGCAACTGGCCAAACTTGTATGGCAAATGAGTATGGACTCAATTTAGATAATAAGTACCTAATATTTAAATAATACAAGTGTAGTCAGCTCTCAGGTTTCACCAGTTACGTTAATACATGTGCATTTAAACTTCCTGTCATGTTCCGTTTCGCACTAATAACTAAAAAAAAAGGGTAAGGTTAAATAAATTTCCTATCTCCTTCCAGGGTGACGGAGGAGGTCCTCTAGTATGCCAAGACGACGGTTTCTATGAGCTCGTAGGCCTGGTCTCATGGGGCTTTGGTTGCGGACGTAAAGACGTTCCAGGAGTGTACGTTAAGGTGTCTTCCTTTATCGGCTGGATCAACCAAATCATATCCGTCAACAATCTATAGTGCATGTACTGAAGAGTAAAGTTATTTGCATAACGTGTAATATTCGCCAGAAAAATCTCATAGAAGACAAAATAATTTTCAGTTTTTTCTTGGTTACCATACACCTACTTCTCAAATTAAATTAAAATTGACAACTGGCAATATTATTTTCAAAATTCGTATAATTATGTTGATATAATATATCATACATCAAATCCAATCCACTGCTAAGATATTGTTATCGTGGGTGGCAATATTCACATAACGAGTATAAAAACAGTTATAAAACATATCCAAATAAAGGAAATAGGTACTAGCCGGTAACAACCATGGAATATGTAACAAGGTGTCAAATGGACATAGATATTATGTATAATAATATCTCTAGGCAAATGGATCGCCGAATATAAAAACCATTATTAACGTATAGGTAGTTGCCAGACAAAAGAATTTTTACTCTTAGTATTATTTTAAACATAATACCGTTGTCAGTCGAACCCAACTATAAACTGAGATTTATCCATAATTCTGTACTTTATAATTGAATGTGTTTATTATTTATTTGTCGTCGGGAACAACATCAATATTTTTAATCCGTATAAATTAAAAAAAAGATGATATTATATTTTTTTTATTTGCAATGTGTCTTCAAGTAAGCAGTATTTTAATCGCATTGATACCTACTTGATATACACTTAATTTTATTTTAAGGGGAAAATTGTAAATAAATCTCTGCTTCTAGTTTAGAATAAGTAATTTATTTTAGTTTAATTAGCAATTATTATATTGATGGCATTTAAGTTAGCTCCCACCACTATTTTTTATTTACAACACAACTGTTGTATTTTAATTTTGACTCGTTCAATCATTGGTAAAAGTAAATTAAAATCTTTGACATTGAAATTGGCGGGAGATGATGCCTGTGATGTTTCGTGAAAAGATTAAAATTCTTATCGGGAAGCAAAGTAGGCTGTGGTTGCTCGATTCGCCGGGACATTGCTGTGCCTTCAGATAATCTATTCATAAAAACTGTGAACAATTAGATGTTAATTCTTAATTCAGCGGCAATAATTTATTGCTCTTATTTAAATTTAGATTTGTGTATTGTAACAAACACAGAATTTCGGTCAGATTTTATTAATATAAAAATGGGTGTATAGCGACCTCAATAAATCACGAATAAACGATACCAACGATCAAATGATGCGAAGAGATCTACATACATTCACTAATCCGTTTAGTTTAAGTATAAAAACCAAACAGTTATAATTATACCTATACATAATCTTACATGATCTACCTAAAGACATTCGTAGTATTTTAAGTTACACAACTATTCCGTAATTAAAAAGAATTGCTATGGTTTCATATTTTTAAATCTTGAGGCCATAGAATGAAAATCAATCATGAGATATTTTTAAGTTTTCTTTTGAAACCGTGTAAATAAACTTAGACATAACAGATTGTTGGTGTTTTTTTACTTCAAGGACGTCTGCATTCTTCTGTAATGTAGGTAATTGTTTGGAGAACCCTGAGATAATATTATGAGTTGGTAAGATGAGTGGAGAAAACTGAGGATGCATTTACTATGTTTGTCACCGCATTACGCTCTTTTTAACAACTCATGCCCTCAATAATTTTGGCGCGAATTTTTGTAAAACCAGACGTCAGATCCTATAATAATACGATCCTCAATAATTATGTATCTATGTATTGATTACAGATATATTTTAAAAGGTTTTTCCGCCACCGGAACCATACAGTCTGTCCCTGGAATTATATTTTTGTGTAAAATGTACTTATCTGTTTGCTAATAAACGAAAACAATAAATACTGGATATTTATATTACATTTTCCTTTTTTATATTGTGTCAAAATCGTTTATTTCTGGAAATCTGTGAAATTTTTGGATGTTAATAGTTAAGGTAGGTACAGGATTTTTAGAATATGCCGCATTTTATATCGTCCACCCTCCCACGAACAATACATGTACATGCAAATAATATGAAAAGTATACATTATCATACGTACCACTACCAACACCTATTTCGTCACAGACAGGGATATATGCATGAAGGTGAATTGTTGGATTTTTCATTATATTTGTTTCGAATTGAGAATCTTTATGAAGTTGAAATCTAAATTTTTCAATGAAAACAGGTAATAAAATCAAAATATTTACAAAACGAACTCTGTTTATTAACAACTCATTATATCACATCAATGCAATATTTACACTTCGTTATGTATACTGATTATTTATAAACATGAAACAAAAAACATTTTCTTAACTTTATAATTAACAATCGAAATATTGTCAAAGTAATAGCTAAACGAACGCGTTGATAAGGCTACATTCAGTATGTACATCCTATAAACGCAACTATGTTAGAAAAACACTATCATTGAAATGTAACATTTAACCTTATATAATATGAAATATAGCTTATCATAGCTTGAGAAAAAAACTAGCCTGTTATCTTGGATCTATTAAAAGTAAAACTTCACGAATCATAGCAAAAGTTAAAGCCGACTTGCACATATATAAGTAACAAAAAAAAACGTTAAATCACGCCTGTAATCCCCGAAGGGATAGGCAGAGGAGTGCAGTACACTCCCATATTCACACACACATTATTCTAGCTTTTTTGTATTAGTGAGTGCCTAGCCAGACGGAGGACAGTTCTCAATCTATTTACTAATCTACTATCTACTTAATAATCCCTAAAAATAAATGTCTCAAGTAATAAATGTATTGAAAACACGTGCGTTTCAGTTTCGTTTCGCATGCAGGGTCCTACAAAGAACTACGGTTGTGGGCGAAGAGATATACACTATCTTTGGAAGGGACTTTTTTATATAAACTTCAAATATATTGCAACATACAACACGTAGAAACGCACTTAGTACTTGTGATAATGCGCTTCCCCTCCCGCTATTTGAATCCCCCTACCAATGTTTACCACTCTCGCCTCGTACAGCTCAGTAGTCAGTACCTCACTATAATGTCATCATAGCGAGGTACCTACTTAACTTCTGCGAGTTATACACATCATTTCAAACATCCATGCTGTACAAAAACATATTTTCCATGCTCCACAAACTTTTAATCGCGAAGGGCAAGTCCTTGGCTTGTGCGGATCCTTAAAATGATTTGGTTAGTTTGCATGCAAAGTAATCATAAATGACAAAAATCCATGCTTAAAAATATTCTCAGTGCTGCCTCTGCTAAGCATACAAGTCATACTTATAAGAATGAAACAGCCAAACAAATGTCAAAGACTAAAACGTTATTTCAAATAACTCGTTCTGAATATACACTGTTTATAAAACTTACAACTAATGTTAATTTCAAAGAACAAGAAGTACATTTTCTTATCCCGATAAAAAGGTATATTTCTCTGAAAACATTTCCTGTCTTTGGATATAAGTAGTAATTTCTAATCCACAATTTACTCGTCTTATTTGTATTGATGAAAATTTCTAGTCTTCGCTAATAGCAACACGGGTGCCCATTGCGAATGTTTGGCTTAGACGGGCGTTGCTAAAGAAATACTCATTGTTACTCAACACGTTGAGCGTCAAATTGGCGAACGTGTTGAGCGACCAGTTGTACAAAATGTTGAACAACAAATTGCAGATGTTGAGCGACAAGTTGTACAATATGTCGCGCATCAAATGTCTTCAAGAGAAGATTCAGACTTATTTTTACATTTATAAGGCAGTTCCTAATTCCTACTAAGCACTAAACTAAGCTAAGTTATACTAGCTTTTGCCCGCGGCTTCGCCCGCGTTAATTTCGGAGTAAAAATACCCCTTTCCCTATACCGTGAAGATTTCCTGCTCTCTTTGGAATATCTAAATACATATACTACATTTTACTTATTTACTTTTTACATTTTCACCTATTATTTTTATTTTTACAATTAATATATCACAAAATATCTTTATATACAATAGCTTTTGTGAGCGACTTCGTCGCTTGGAATATTAAATTATCCAAGAATTCATCAAAAGTTACCAACACAAGTCACTTATAACATTTTTTTAAAAATAAAAACGCGTTGAAAAAGCTAGATTTAGAGATTTTTTGACAAATATTTTTTTTATCTTTCGTAAAAAACATTTTTTTTCTGCTTAAAAAGTATCCTATTTTACTTCTAATACCTCTAAGAATATGTGTATAAAGTTTTATGATGATCGGTTAAGTCGTTTTCACGGGAAAGCGTAACAAACAAACTTATTTTCACATTTATAATATTAGTAGGAAGTAGGATGAATTCAGATATCAAATGCTAGGAACAGGCGGATGATGATGAGATATCATATTACGTGTGTGACCATTTTGAACAACAAAGACAAGTCAGACGAGATTTATATTCAAAATGAGGCGGTTTACCTGGATGCGCCGCAGTAGGACCAGCCTAAATTCGAAGTTTGGATGTTCTCAGTTTCATCGGGAGGTGGGCTAAATTCTGAAATCATATTAATGTATTTTTTACAAATGTATAACATTCGAGAAATCCTGGGATTCCAAATTATTTAACGAATAAATTACACATCTTCGCTAGATGGCGTTAGTAGCCGTGCATACAACAATTAATATCATAAAAATTGCCACTGAATTCTTTAAAAAGTTATGTAGTAGCAGTCATCAATTTTTAAAGAGCTGTAAGTTACTACATAAGGTGTTAAAGAACTCAGTGGTCGGCACTCTATTAAATCATTACACAATTTTATAGGACATTTAGGTGTTATAAATGTTATAATTATGATTTTACCAACCTCGTGAAAAACGTACGTGAGTTAAGCCGGTACATATCGCATATTTGCGACTAGAGTGTAATATCTCAACATCACTATCTATCAGAAAACAGTTGAGAAAGTTTGAAATCATAATTATTCTATGAC
>DWEE01000264.1:0-19156 GCA_018245755.1 Parelbella macleannani | reverse complement strand
CTCCACGCCAATGAGCTCGATGTTCAGCTCTTCGCATCCAACAACTGCCAGCCACTTTGCGTATATCGTAACTCCACTTAGCTGGAGGGCGTCCTATGCTACGTTTGCCAAGTCGCGGTCTCCACTCCAGAACACGTCTGCTCTAGCGGCTATCGGTTCTGCGACAGATGTGACAAGTCCACTGCCACTTCAGCTTGCTAATCCTTTGGGCATTATATTGTTGACATAAAGGAAAACTGATGTTTTTCATTTTTGTGAGCACAGTAGTCGATAGATTAAAAGGACGAATGTTTTTGTTCCGCCCTTAACTTCATCGTTTTATCATTAATCAATAATTGGTCATGTTATGACTAGATAATTACTATGCTGTCCGGTTGGAAGAGGAAGGAGGATGAGGGTAGTTAAGACGTTTACTTATTTATGTGACATATTCACTTCACTGTCGAAACGTGTAGTCATCCATGTCACGAAGCTGTTATGTATAAACATCGTCATAATTATCAACATTTTTATCAATCCACTGTCAGTCACGGGTCTCCTTTTGAAAGAGAACTTGGCTGACTTTACACGCCTTAGAAAATATTACCGAAATTTCTGAGATAAATTATATGAAATAAGTTGAGTAAAAATATAACCAACAAGTTGACTAACGAATGTGGAAGAAGTTAGAACTGGTCCGTGACGACAAAGACGTTTCGTGTCGGGGCGGAAAAATAATATATCCTCTAGGTATATGCCGGGATATCAAGGGTTTGTAAGAAACGACTAAATCCAGTGCTGGCGGATAGCGGTATAGCACGACCCAACTAGCCACCCCTAAAGGCTCTGTCCGACTAGGGGCAGCAACGTAGGCAGTGCGTGAAGCTGTGCTCTGCGATCCGTATGCCCAGAACAGGGGGTTACGGGTAAATTGTCCTCAGGGGAGACCTAAGTCCAGCAGTGAGCCGATATACGCTGATGATAATGAAATCAAGAAGAAATTTCAAGGCTGTGTACGATAACAACTAAACTCTTTGTAATAAAAAAAAAGTTCGTCATAAAAAAGGTTATACCAAACCATGTTGCTAGATTGACAGATGAGTGCCAGTCATCAGTCTTTCCTAACGATCTTAGTTACCAGCCAAATCGTTTTGCGAATAGGTGAGGACGTATGTATTTACGTACAAGCCAAGTGCGAAATGTTTTGGCAATCTTATACAGTGAATCAAGAGATCATTTTCAACGTATCCATAATTTTTCTAAGAAATTTCACCTGTGACATGTAAACCTTATACACAATATTCACAAGAAAATAAGCGTGCGTTTAAGAAACGTAAATAATAATTAATAAGAATATCTTAGGACATCTCCAGATACGGTCATTCGACCGTAGAGAAAATCTCAAGAGATCTTGTGTTATGATAACCAGATGGCTGATTAACATATACATACATATATAGTTATAAATATATACTTATATAGGTAGATGTGGTTTTTTACATCCAGATTAAACACCTTTCCACTCTTTTTCTCTCCATCTCGCTCACTCTTGCCATCTTCTCTACATGTCTTGTTCTTCCTTCCCGTCGCTACTTACATAATATACAACAATCAATACGCAATATGTTAGGTCATTGCAATCTAAATGTATGTAAAATCGGGTCAGTATCGAATCTCAAACACGTCGAAATCTCGCCGGTGTCAGTAGCCCTCGGTACAAGAACCTCGTATCGATCGCTCACTCGTGGAGCCATCTCGTAAACACACGTGTGATTAGTCCGTTTCAACCTAGAAAAGATTGGGAACTGCGATATGTATTTTTATGTATTCAGTGGAAAATTTCTCTAGGGCTGGGGCAACGTGGCCGGTGTAATTGTAACTTGGTTATGTCCATATTGCAATTGAAAAACAGTTAATTGATATAATAAAATAAATACAATAATAATGGACTAATTTATAATTCCACAGTTGGAATATAGGTCTCCTCTTAAATAGAGAGGGGTAAGGCCATAGTTGATTGATATGCAGAATTATTTTTTTTATATTTACAAAGGGCCAACTTATTCAAAAATTAGCATTAAGAGAGCCAGGGATAACAACACCCATGATTTTTCACACCCAGACACAGAAAAAATATTTGCACCCGATAGCAAATAAAAGCCACTGAAGTTTAGCAGTCAGGTTCCCTAACTACCGGAAGAGCGAGCCTGTCAAAACAATATAAATAAATTAAAAGACTTCATTATGTGTCTTATGGGTATATGACTGTCTAGTTAGTCGAGTGGTTGCAAGCGCGACTGCCGATCGAGAGGTCCTGGTTTCAAATCCCGGGTCGGGTCCTATTACATTTTTCTAATTTAGAATGTATAGTAGTGACTCGGAGTCTGGAATTGTTCCCGGTGTATGGCAATAGGTTCCCAAACTGTTCCATGGCACTTAAACGTAACTGGTGAAACTTGGGAGTGTACTACACTCCTCTGCCTACCCGTAAGGGGTTTACAGGCGTGATATTACATTTTTTTTTGTGGGTATTTACATGATTAATTTTCGTACCGGTTTAACTCGCGTATGTTTTTTCGGGATAGTCCGAACGAGGTCGCAGGGATCGGTGCCCTCTGAACCTTGAACAGGTCCCAAACTATCCGGATTCTCCCAAAAAACATCCGTCAGTTAAGCGGGGGCACAGTTTAATAAAGCAATGAATTGTACTAAGTCTAGTCATTTTTACAAACTTAAGCAAGGTTAGACATTTAGCAGCAAGAAACAGTTTTAATAAAAGGCAACTTGAATTAAAAAATATTGAACAGACATCATCATACAAGTTACGTACAGTCATATGATTGTAACTAGGCGCGTGCACCTACAATGATAATAAGAAAACTAATAAATATTACCTACTGTACATCTCTGTTATTGCTTAATTCAGAGAATTTTACTAATTAAGAGAATTTTACATCGTGTCACAGAACAAATACATGTGCCTATTACACAATTAGTTGTTTTGCATAAGAAATGAACCTACAGCCTACAAGCCAACATTTAACATTACTCCTAATAATGTCTCGTAATTATATCTTGGATATTTCTAATCAAGGTCATCTGATTTCAAAGTAAGCATCAAGAGAGGTTGCGTTATAGAAACGAGACGGTTAATAAATTATAATATATAATACATACATATATACATTTAAATATATAAGTACATGTATAGAGATTTTTGCACCCAGACACAAAACAAATACTACGGCTCGTCTCACAAATATTTATTCTGAATGGGAATTGAACTTACGTCCGTCGGCCTAACCCTCAAGTTCACTGACCATTGCACCAACGGGCCAGTCAAGTCACTGACTAGTACACTAATGAAGCAGTCGATTTCCAGAAACTTCTTTAGAACAGTGATGAATAACGGGGCGCATGATCCTAAATTGGTACAATTAATGAGTACATGAGCGGAACATACCAGTTACAAATGGATACTGTAATTTATTGTACAGAATTCACTAGACAACACTTGCTCATCATCTGACGATTGCATACATCTCTTTTGTTACGTAAATGTTTGTTATGCTGCACGTTTATTTAATTAATTGAGTCATACACGAGTGTATGAATATATAGTTTATATTATTGTTACATAATATATAATTTAAAAAAAACTTAATACAAGAAATAATGGCATTTTTAATAAATGAAAAACCTATACGTGTTTGTAACACGGTATTGACAAGTTGTAAAATGTATAGGTATGTAGTTATAAAATAATAACCATTAATAACAGATACCTACCCATACCAATATTTAAAAAAATGTTGAATGTCTGTCTCTTTATCACTTCTGAATTTCTGAATCGATATTATAAAACTTTGTATAGAAATATATATACATGTATTAATTATGCTGAACAGCCAAAAAGGTCATGAGATATTTAGAATGTGTATTTTTAAACTGGCTCTTAAAAACTATAAAATAAGTTGGAAATATTGTCCGAACATTATTCAGGTTTCTGTGTAAAAAAAGTTTCTGCGAATCGAGTAAATTACGTCAAAGTGGAAGGAATTAAAGAAGTTTATTTCTCTAGAAACAAATTTATCTTACGTGATATTGCTTTATTTTATACAGAATAAAATATTTTTCAATTGGCGCAAATAAGTGTGAAAGGTTAAATAAACATATACCTAAAATAAAATTTAAGGTAAAGTAATAATGAGTTTATATGTATTATTGAATTTTACTTAATTCGCGCACAGCTAATTTCGGTAGTTATATATTTTATCCGGTTCTAAAAATCTGACCGAAAACAGATAGCACGACAAAGTTTTGTTTCGAATCACGTTGAAAAATTGCAAATTAAGCGTCGTGGGAATCAAAATGTGGGAAAGCAAAATTGTGGAAATAAATAAAAACATTGTGTCATTGTACGCTGTCTATCTCCATTGTTCCATCGATTTGACCTTTATAAAGGATCTCATAATCATAACTGTATTGTTGAAATGTGTGGCGAATACAAACACATCACGTGGCTAACGTCCGTTTATCACGTGATCACGCTTTTATTATACGCATGTAAGCGAAATAACGCCCGTGTATGACTCATTTGTGTGCATCTGTCACCTTTTCGCGCGCACACATTGTCATAGACGTTTCCTGTTATTCTTTTTTCACGGTTTTCAATAAGGATCTGTACATATCCGTGTAGGTTGACAAACAATTATTTTCGAATTCGATGTTTCCGTGCTATGAGCATTGTAATAATACAAGGTATACCTACCTAATGTATTTACACGAAATATGATATCGGAAGTATGTGGTTTGTAGCAATATTGTACGAACATAAGCTGTACCGACCAGTTACATATATTTGTTTATAATGTATGATACAAATAGGCACGACTGTTTTAAAACATAAAGATACTTTTAATTTACAGTGAATAGATAAAAATAGTACGTGTATCACAAAATACATCTATAATATAATACATAAAAAATACATGTACAATATAATTGTACGTAGATACATATTAAATTTGAATAGGTAGACGAGAATGGCACACTATGACCTTAAACCTCCGTATTCTGAGAGGAGATCCGTGTCTAGTAGATTGATCTAGTCTGTGTGATCTAGACGTCAGAAATTAGTTACTCGATAAATTACAAAGAAGAACCCATTTAAAACTGCTATTAAATAATCTATCCTAAAGTGGAGGAGGCACATAATATATTTGACGGTGTGCACAACGAAGGGCACTTCCGCTTAAAGGCAGTGGCTATTTACATGCAAACTGTTACATGGCCAATGTTTTCAAACATGGCCTTTCTTGATGGGTTAGGTAAGGTAAAATAAGGTTAGGTTAGGTTAGGTTAGGTTGGGCTATAGTTATAGTTTTATAGCTATAGTTATAGTTTTCTATTATAGTTTAGATTAAGATAGGTTAGAATTAGCGACCATTGTATAAAAACAAAGTGCTATTATTGGACTTATCGTCTAGAGGAAGGAAACACTTCTTAATATTTCCCTCTAAAATATTTATTCGAAGTATTTAACCTGTACCTATTCAGGATAAGCATAAAAGAATATTTCTATTTGCTTACACGAATTGTGAAAAAAAGCATCGATATGATATTAAAGTAATTTGTTTCTTCTGAAAGTTACCAAACCGTCATATATGAGGACAAAAATGATGCAGCATTTTTCCGCAGCACAGATGTTACAAAAAATATTCTTCCGAACTTTGTAAATTCAAACCATAGAGTAGAAAACATTCATAGACCTTTGTAAATGTGATATTTTATTAATATGCGATACAATACGCACCTCATAGGCCTACGCGACCTGATTATACCTACTAGGTATTTCCTTTGTCTAAAATTGGACATGTGTTCGTAGAACATAATAGAAAAGAACTGCTTTCTGTGAACTGCTTTCCCCTGTTATCCTTTATCGTATCACATAACATTTGTATGGTTTTAAGCCAGCCTGAATTGTTGACACTTTACCTCACAATAACCTGGATATGCTCCATAAAGTGGAAAGGATTTTGAAAGTTGTTCTTTAACGTCGGCTGTTTCGTTCATTCGTCTATTCGCTCTATCTGTTATTCGTTAATTTTTTTAATTGTCAACATTTTGTACGGTGTGCACTGAATGTACCTATTTGTTTTATCTATTTGTAAATACATACGTAACATCACGCCTACAATTCCTGAAGGAGTAGGCAGAGGAGTGTAGTACACCCCTATAAATACATAATACCTCATTTTTTTTCTTATGTCTTTTTAGATCGTACCCTATTAAATTTAATTTGAAATTTCTACATTAAAGTTTCTCAGAATCATGCTGTTTATTATGGTTATTATTTACATAACGCTGAATACTAATGTACAATATCGTAATTTTTTTAGTGGCAATGATGTACATAGTTAAAATAGCAAATGACAAGTAACTACTAAAAATCCCTTACTCACCCGCCTAATTTTGAAACGCAATTCATGTTATTTGCATTCTGTTGGGACAATAGCAACAGCCTAATTTAACGCATTCTGATAGACACGTTTTCATACACGGAGAAAATTCTCTTCACCTCTGCTCTCCATAATGTTGAAGAGCAGGAATATAAAGCAGAGTTTTTGCAGCAATAACTTTTGAACCTTGTAACGAATCAGTATCGAGAATTACCGCTTAAGCTCCATCATAAACAAACGTGATGACTATGTTAAAATGGGTACCTATTGAATAAGTATCAAATCAACATTGTTACAATGGTAGCGTCATACTGACGAGTCGGCTGAAACTTAAGCTACGATTACATCATGCGGTTGCTGGTAACTAATATAGTACATCAATCAGTGTTATGACTTGATTGCTGAGGTCACCGCCTTTTCTGCACCTGATACTAATATGATTATTATTATAAATTTGTGCATACGTTTTAAATTTAATAAAACGGCTTAGCAGATTTCTTCACGCGTTCGCGACATCATTATCAGTTTGGTTAAACTTCTCTTAAGTTTCCAAGCATGTTATAACTTTTTGAAACTTATATTCAAGTTTCTAAGAAAGTCGCAAGTAATGAATCATTTATAATATGATAAATGATAACATAATAACTATCATATGATAAATGATAGCATAATAACTATCATATGATAAATTACTTTTTAAATATGTGATCACTGTTAGTCACGGGATGATTGGATGGGATTAAGGCTATAGTCTGCAATGCTGACTAAAAGTGGGTTAGGAGGCTTTATGTGTTACAATCAACATGGGAAATCTCTAGAGAGTATAGGTTTCCACAAGATTTGCTTACCCTAACCCTTACAATAAAGAATAATATTTTTGGTTTTTGTAAAGTCAAACATGTGTTCTACATTTTTTACCCCAGAGACCCGGAAATGGCTGGAATATAAACGACTAAACTAACACTATAATACGATCACGAACACGGTATACGATTGGAATAGTTAAAATTTTGATTGCAAATTTCTGAGAGCAACACACTTCATGCTCTCTTGGATAACAATTGAGAAAGTGTTCTCATAATTATAAGGAAGACGCATTACCATATGATGTCGTGCGTGCTGCAGGAAACTGCGCCCGCCAACGATATTAATTAGGAGACAAGTTAATAGGAGCGTACAAATATGTATGTATGCTTAATTATAATGAGCATGCTATCGGAAACAATTGTACGATGTGCTGGAGTTTTAAATTAATTATTGGTTTGTTTTGCTTAATGAAATTTAATTAAATTCTACATCAAGAGAGATGAATATAGAAGAAGTACGGCGGGTTTGTAAAGAGGTGTTTAGTACTTGGTCTTTTCTGTATACCTCCTGATAAAGTAAACCTATATTTCATGCTATTACTGGAAATCGCAAGTTTCAAAATCCCAGTAATACTTTGTCCATTGCGAGGGTGGAACCCAGAACATCTTCTTCAGCAGTTCCGCTTTTAACCATCAGACCAACAAGTCAGTTCAAGTCAAAAAATTATAAAAGAAATATAGTATTTCTCGATACAAAATTTTCACAATAGCAAGTCTGTATAGATGCCTTCATATGGAATTATAGGAGCATTTTTTAGGTTGTCGTTTTGTTGAGTGAAATCAATATTAGCTATTTTTATATTCCCCTATAATTAAATTGCTGTTAAAATGTATAAATTTTGTAAGAAAATTATATTTTTGCTCTAGATCTTTTTAATGTTTTTTCTCTGCACATAAAATACATCTATACATATAAATAAAATTAGAGTGTCTGTTTGTAATATCAAAATAATAACTTTTTAATAAGTGCTTGTGAAAGTATATACGGTACATATAACAACATCATCATCATTATACATAGAGCTCTCCAATAGCACGTCACTTTGCCTATAACAACAACGCAATTTTTAAAATAGTGTCGTCCCAACATGAATGGAAATTTTCTCAAGCAGCGTAGTTGACAATTTAAATTAATCCAGAAAAGGGATTGCAAAGGCCTTTTTTTCATTTAGACATTATATACATAGGTTACTTTTCAAGCAAAACTCTTAAGCGTTTTTCGGTTAGAATACTATAAAATTTCATTTGTAACGACACATTGCATTTTACACTATGAATCCGATTTGTTTTTGTTTACGCTAGGTGGCATAATCAAATAAAATCATTTTATCTATAATACACAGTCGTTACAATGTGCAGCCTTCAAGCATACAAGGCTAAATATCAACATATATAAATGTTATAGGGCTTTAACTGAGTCTGTGGACATGGAACCGTAATACGAGCGCATAAAGTGCATATAACTGGAACAGAATACGATATTTCATCCGATCAATACATGTCAGGTGCACGCCTGCGGCCTGGACCTAGACCCCGCCAGATTTGCTGGAAATAGCGCCATTTCAATCAGACCACTCGCCGTTTTCAGTACCTCTCACCGAAAATCCTAATTATTGTAAATGATATCTAATCATATTGATAGTGTTTATATTAAAATATTTTCTGACAATCAATGACGTGTATCGAAAGAAATAATTACCTACTTGTGATTTTAAAACTGGAAGTACGTTTATCAAACGTGTGAACTTGGGGTTGATAAGCGACGAGAATCAATACATTTTCGAAAAACAGGGGGCTACTAACCTTCATTTGTGTACGCAACGCATTTGGCAAGAGTCCCTGTTTACGGCACATTAGCGGTCTACTCGTACCTACTTATCGGCTTTGTTTTATGCAAGCGTCCGTCTAATAATAATTTCGACGCGCTGTTGATATGTAGTGCATTACTGGCAGTCGTTTCGTTGGCACCGGCGCGGTCGCTTGCGTGTTGTTCGTGTGCTGCTGCGATAATTGTTTACTAAACAAAATGTTGGTTAAACTTGCTTTTTCGGTGACACCGATGTCGTACCCCGACGTGGATATGTTGAGGGGCAAGGAGATCGGCATCTTAGCCACGGAATACGTACATCCGAGGCGTTTGAAACGCAACTTGCCGACATTACCCGAAGATAACGAGTGCGGTGTGGAAGTGAAGAAGTTTAATAAGCTGATGCATAAGCGCAGGCGGCAGAGGCGGCAATGTCTGCGGCTACCTTCGCTGCCGGAGCACGACGAGTGTTGAACGCGTGCGATTTGGCGGGGTAGTGTGCTGAAAGTACATCATGGCCGTTTTACGGCGTATTCTTCGTATATTCTCATCGAAATGGAACCGTTACCTTCGTTCCGATTTTCCAGATGATCGCGCTATTCAGTGATTCGGAAACCAAATATAGTTGTAGTTGTAATATTTGTTTAGTTGTTTCATGTAAATACGTAGTCGGTAAGTGGTATGCATGTGCCCCGATAATCATTTAGGTTAGCGACTGTTACCAACAACTAGAAATACGCGTTTCGATCAGCGAAGTAAACGATGATAAGTGTGTTGTGACTTAAAACTAGTCATATACTATTAACTATTCAAGTAACTTGCGGTGGTAACTAAATGTGTTTATCATTAATGTATCTAATGTTGTAGCATCCATAGATTCTTGCCTTTTTAAGTATTATAAGGTTAGGTTACGATGTATCATTTTATTGTCATCTTTTATTATTTATAGTTTAGATTTTATGTTTGTTACGTTGTTAGCGTTTAACTTTGTTTAATATCAATTAATTTTCGAACGTAGGTAGTTTTAAACTCAACATGCATCATATCATTTGAACGAACCATATCTTCTATTTTATCACTGCGATTGATATTTATCAATATTTATTTCATGGTTAAATATAAAAACTGAATATCTATTTACCAGAAATCGATCTGATTTTATAACTTAGCAAAACGGTCGTTTGAATAAAAGAGAAAAATTAAGATAAGGAAACCATTATGTACGTGTTTGTAAGCATCAGCAAACCATTTTATCTTTTATTTTAAATGTGAATAGTCTTGCGATTATGCTAACCTCAAAGCGTAAAAATGTCTCTGGATTACTTTTACATATATTGTTGTCCTTTAAAACAAACGTGTTTATTCTATCATCGTTATCAATTTTTAATCTATAACATTCGTCGAAGGAGATTATATGTAGTAGGTATATTTCCATAAAACAGTGAATTCACAAACACGTTACTGAGAAATATGATAATGTTTTTTAGGTATTCGTTATTATAGTCATTTGGCTTTCTACACTTTCGCGTATCTATATAAAAAACTCTTTTAGTGATACGAATTTCAATTTTATCAACTTCATTAAATATTGTGTGACAAAGTCGTTAAATGTTAAGAAAAATTGAATTCACTCAAATCAACTTGTTAAATTGCTAATTGCTTTGAATTTTTTAAAATTATTATAATCGTCTTTCGTAGCTAAGTTTAGGTAAATGTTTGTCGCTAAAAGCTTATTTTGTTTGTTTTTTTAACGCGTAATTTTATGTTTATTTTGTGGGTCCAAATAGTATTCATATCTCTATTACGTTTTTCATGACTATGTGTATACCTGACTAAATTATGTATCGGCTTAAACGTGGATTAGCGCATGTCATTGGCGCATAATATATAGAGACCGTTGCGAATCGCGGAAGCTCATGAAGAACATTTGTTAGATCCAAAACTAATCGGGCTATACCGAAAACACATACGACTAGCCAGTGCATAATTTAATGTTTCATTTTATTCATATTTTATATTTTAACTTTTTATGTGCGCAAAGCAATTGCATCGTTATGTTCCTGTTAATAGTACTCTGTAATTATACATATATTATTTGAGATGTACTTATCCTATACGGTCACCAAGCATGAGCATGACTGATCTGGGATGAAACATCAGTTGTATAATGTATTTAAGGATTATAATTACAAAAAAAAATTTATCTTGTAACAATGTTTACTAGCGTTCACGGAAATGCCTTTAATTTGAAACATAAGAGGTATAATGTTTTAAATGTAATTTTCTAATACGTGTATTCAAATTAACGTAGTGATTTTCATATATGTATTATTGTATACGTTATTAAGTAGAAAATATATTCCGATTGTACTTTTTAGATTATCAACGTAGGTGTACGTAGCAGATTTTTGAGATTGCGGTCGTTTCATATTACCATGCGGTCTCGGGTCTACGTCACGCATAAAAAATATTATTGTCTATGGACATCTATCAAAATTGACAGCTATTGTGACCATAACTAATACATACGAGCTCAGTAGCAACACAAAGTTTTATTATCTGTAAGCTGTTATTGAATGAATATATTACTAGTGCAGCTATTATAATACCATCTGTTGATAGAAATTGTATTCCTATCTTTTGTAATATCCTTTGCTTTTAAATTTTTTATAAGTATAATAAGTAATAAATATGTTTGTGTTCTGTTTTTAATAAGCATCTTGAGCTATAATAACCTACGGACATAAATGCGATGAGATTAAAATTTGAATGGAGAGTTATTGGGATGATGGTATTGTTTTTTAAGCGTGTTCCCGTGGAGACTAGATGATAGTATGAATAGCCCTTAAAAATTTAAGTAGATTTCGATATAGATACCTTATATACTGTGTACTGCATGTTATTTCTTTAGGAGAGAAGAATTTTAATGTTACCTATATTACATACGAGTCTTGATGTGTCATAATGTTAGAAACTTTAGCTCACTACTTATCATTGATGTTGTGTACTTTTACTAGATTGTCTATCGTAATCTTTACATAAATATACCTATCTTTGTGTAATAATGTTAATAGATTTTATTATTATTAATGTATGTAATAGATGTAATAGTCTTCGATGTCTTATATAAACTTTAGAGATGCATTTGTAACATTACCGACGAGTAACGATTATACGACGGCTATTTTGTAAAAGTTTGCTCATAAACATCTTCCACACCCATAAACATCAGTAAACTCTGATTCATTATACAAAAGAGTGTATTCATAAAACACAGATGGTAAAATATAAACAACTTCGGTATGGATTATTAAGTATTTACAATCAAAATTTAATTGTCATTAAACCGTTGATTAATGTTACTGAATTCAATTATCATTATTCAGCCTACGTAAGAATGGCATGGCATGATGATATAACAATAATTTATTATTACTCACGCGTAAATGTATTGATTATTGGTATATTTTTCATATCTCGATTTGGATCTTGATACGTGATTGATTGTTATATTTTATAGATATCTTCTGATCGCTTGCTCGCCGGATGTGATAAATGCGGGTTAAATCGATTAATGTATTATCTAAATGTTATGAGACTACTGCTTCTTATTATTTCATTTCACAGTATGAGGTCATTTATCATAATTAATCGATATTTATTATAATTCGTTATTCACGTTACATTTCGATTATTCTTAGTGTTATTATAAGTTTTATTTTTTAAGTGCCTATTTATTTTGTTAGCAATTTGATCTGTGATATACACTGTCGTAGTTCTGTCATGATTTTTTTTAATTAAACTGTTTATATTGCAACTTGTCATTTTATTTACTCACCCTAACCATATTAAACAACTTTTTGTTGAATGCGATCTACGAGGATTTCAATTAGATAAAAAATAATCGCAGTAGCAACAATCTGTGTGGACAAAATAATTAGTATTTTTATTTGAATTCACTTTTGGGTTCAATGTAATTAATCTAATCATTACTATAGTACCTAGATTAAACAAATTATATAGGTATATTTTAATAGTATCTATATAGAAATTATGCGTATTTTTAATAGATGTTGATGAACTGTCCAAAGTTAAATTACACAAAGGACGTGTACTTACATTATAAATTGGTTTTGATAAATCATAGTTCTGGTAATAAAACAATGGAAGGAGTGACATGGGAAAAATAAAAAAAAACAATAAGTTTTTTTGGGCTTAAAGGATTGAGTGTGATGACTCAAACCACTTAATTTATCATAAACAATTGGCACTCTATAATTATAAAAGTATTACCAAAAACAATTTTTGCATTTGATTTTTAACAGATTTTATGACAAGATGCTTACAGTAGAAGGCGGTGGCCAGTGTTATTATCTTTCTCTATTTGCACTAAACCAGCATGACCTGTACCTCTGGGTAAGATTCAGACTTATCAGTTTATTCTTATTTCAATATGGCTTCAATTTTCAGTTCTCATATCCTTATAACAGATGGCGCTGTGATCGCAAAATTTTATTACACACGTGGCAACCCCAATGAACTGATAAGCCAATGACTTCCTAAATTCCAACCTATGAATGTAAGTTAGATAATATATTATGTCAATGGTCTCGAATGAGCACCTATTTCTTTATGGTTTTGGATGTAATGATTTCACAAGAATAGTATCGCGGAGACGTCAAACGATCTAGTTTTTTATAGTTTTATTTTACATAAACTATTCTCAGTCATAATAATTTTAGGTTTATTTGTGCTTACTGAAAGCAACACTCAATCCAGTAATAAAATCGAGTACTCGTATAAAGAATAAGTATACTGTTTATTTGTCTCCTATTCCATATATTAAATGTTCGCTTACTCTAATATTCACTTATCCACGTAAGTTAACCGCTGATTATTATAATATGATGACATAATTCCTATTTCGTAATTACGTAACTTCCATAACAATACAATGTAGGTATTATGCTTGTACATCAGAGACCACTGTAAGCTATATGAAGATTGTCACTTGACAAGGACTGCAACATGCATTGAATTTACATACATGTATTTACATCTTTGAAACCAGCTAACCGATTTCGATGAGACTGTGGAATTAGTCGATCATCTTATATGTATGTTTTAGCTTCACTCACATATATTTTTCCGGAGGGTCCGACTAATTTCGGACCGATATAAGGTCCTCCTTCATAAGTTTTCTCCGATTACAGTGAGGTACATACGTGACCTGGAGAAAAAAGGCACGTGAGTTAAGCTAGTACATACATATATGTATAATCATGTACAGTCACGAAACATTTAATAGTAGAATGGTCAATTATCATAGACCCTTTCATTGTTTCATTTCATTCTACTGCACAGGAATTTTCGCTGATTATAAGAAGATTTAAAGCGATAATTTATAGGTAAAACCTGTGGTTGGACACCTGTGGTTTGATAGTCTGTATGCCACTTAGAAATATTATGGGGTACACCTTCATAATTGGGTTTCCTAAAAATATTTTCATTGGCCGGTATTTTAAGTGATGTTAATCTTAACACGCAAATATCTTTGTATAGTCAGTCCGTCCGTCATTATGTTACAAATCAGGTAACGTAAGTTACATTTAAAACAAGTTATATTTAAATGTTGAAAGTCAAAGGTACCATCAGAGGTGTGTACAAGATTGGAACCTTAAAGATACTTAAAGTTAGTTATAGACAATATGCAAATTCAAGAACAAAAGAATAATATTTTTGATATACCTATATTGTGTAGGTACTGTTGATACCCGCATAAATGTCCACATAAATAATGTGAAGAAGATGCAGCACTCTCATTACATGGCCTGAATGATCAACAAGAAGGATTTGTACGTTTTCTTTGGAGCTGACATCCCCTCCACGAAAAAGGTCACGCAGAACTCTATCATGGATACCTATGTATACCTACAATACTGATAGGTAGATACGACATTGTACGTTCAAGGTTATCACTGGGTCCACTTTCAAATGACATTTAAATGTCAAACGTTTAATAATTTCTTTAGTTATCACCATTTTCTGCTCCGCTTCGTCGCTATGCAGCCGATTTTGATTTATGACCAGCCAGTATTTTTTATTTTTTATCACTTAATGCTTATTCGTCATACGACATTTACTGAACACTAGTTGTTGCTCATGAGCTCTCTAACGCGGAGACCTAATTAATTTATCATCATCTATATCATCATCATTATTATCATCATCATTGTCATCATAAATATCAACACCGTCGACACTTAAGTACCACTGTTAAAGAGGTAACCTGTCATAATGAGAACAAACAACTCTCACTCAACTCGTAGATTCAGTTAATTCACAATTCATACCTACCTCTATTTCCTATCCAATAATTTGATGTATTGAGGTTCAAAATGTACTCCAAGTGGATGGTGTCGGTTTGAAATTATAGTAGGCGAAATTATATTAGGGAATTTTTATAACAAAAAAAAAATATTACACGCAGACAGAAGCTTAAGCGATTATAATATTTATATGGGTCGACTATAATATATGTATTTATGGATGGCTTTATCAGTTTGATGAAAGTGCCATTTGAATAATTAATAGCAATATTCATGCCGTTTGAATAATTAATGAATGAATATATATGTAGATAATAATTGAACTATGTACATGTATAAGTATTTGTAAGACACGGTGTCGGATATTTTATTATAAGGTCGTTGATAAGAAACATCATTTCCAACTTGCTGAGCTTTTTTAATACTTGACATTTGCGAGAAATTATTTAAATATAATTTACAGGAAAACGTAAAATTAATGGGAATTATAAGAAATAAAATTTTTTATTATCTAATAAAGTAGGTACAGTTTAGGATCGGTAAATGCTCACAGTCAGGTATAGCACTCTCGGATTAGTGCAAAACAAACAGCACAGCTGTATTTGTCAGTTACAATAAGATAATATAAAAAACAATAAAAACATGTCCAATTAAAACGCATAGGGAAGATTCTACAACATAAAATTTAAGCGGGTAAATACGCTTGATATATGTAGGTTATATAATTTTAATACAGTTCTAAAATTATCTTTATAATTACACACACATTTTTTGTTACTTCAACATGGCACATAAGAAAACTTTAAATTTTGTAGAGACATTATAAATTTTGTATAATAACAAAAATATATGATCTGCATACATATTACAAATTATACAACCACACAACGTAGGTACATTAAAAATGAAATGATCCAATCATAATTAAAATTTAAATTATTTTGTGCGACTGTGAATAATTCCTATAATGGAAAAAAATTGTTCGCGGCCTGAAGTGTAGGTACTACTCAACCTCCTGAAGTACCTCTTGACGCTTAATTAACTGTACAATGATCAGACACATCATATCATTCAAATGGTACTTTTTGTATGTACTGCACTGTGAATGTTCTGCACCGGAAATATTGTAGACAGTCATTTTAAATAAATAGCCGTGTGTTCTACAAAATACTTATTATTGGGTATTATAGGTAAGTAATTACTCAATTGCGTCGTTCAAAATACCCGAGCTCAAAGGTTAGAGCATCATTTTTTGTAAGTGTTCATTTCGCGTAAATAAATAGAAAAAACATAGCGTTAATTTATAATGGCTGCCCTGTTGGTCCAATAGTTGACCGACCTTGACTCTTCGATGACACTTTGTGGAATTGGTCCTTCAATCAGATTCGTAGATTCGATTCCCACTCTGGCCAAATATCTCTGTGATTATCAGGAATCTTTGATCTGTGCCTTTGTGTAAAGTAAACTACATAAATATGCATTCACAATTAGATCAATACATGTGTATTTTAAAAGTTCAAATTGTCTATCAACAATACCTTCGAACGTCATACCTACCTTAAACTGTGGACTGCGACTAACCAACTAAGTAACCAACGGCTTATTAACTAGAACAAAACGAAAATGTCAATAAAAATCAGTCTTGACAACACACGGCACAATTTCTCTGTATCGTAAAAGATTATTTCCTAATCCCGATCTAATTTGTACTATGACGTCACGCTTGCACATTTGAAAAAATCTGTATCGTACTGGTCAGCCACCTAAAATTACTAAGTTGCGGCAAAGTCCAGCATGTCAGACTTATAAGTATAGATATTAGACATAATATGGTGATTTCTGCCTTATCGGCAAGAGACCTGGCGTAATGAAATAATAATAATAATTTACAGCAACTATTTCCGAAATCAGGCACGATGACGCACGGCACAATTTCCCGAGATCATAAAAGGCTATTGCCCAATCCCGTTCTTATTCTACTAATGACGTAACGCTTGTACATACTAACGTAGGGATGACAGCTCAGTATTTGTACAACACAAACAGTATTGTGAAAAAAATAACAGATATGCCTCAGGGTTCTCCATGTTCACACTAATTTCTCAATCGTGCTGAACATTTCTGACCTAAGCGTTAAAGACGCACGGAACAATCATCGTCACTCTGTTCGGTTCTCTGTGTCGTAGATTCGGCATTCTGCGGTTTTCTGCAGTTTACTTTCCTTGAGCATTGTCATAGGGGTTTTTGCCCAAAAGCAACGCGGTGGGTAATGCATGTTGGGTATTGCACAGCAGTTTTCCATGCCGCCTACGCTGCTGTGCCTCGAGGGCTAAGACATCTAGCTGTGCCTAGATAGGCTGCGCCATATCGCGATCAGCTATCGTCATCATCAGATTACAATATAACAGTACGTCTAGGTAGTAGACGTACTGTTGGGACTTCCTACACTCTAGGCAATCCCAACAGAATCTTCACATGATGTTACTGCAAGACAACGCCCTCTATTTTGTTCCAAAGCGGCCGTGTTTTCTGCAATATTTACATTTAATATTTCCAAAACATAACAAACTCTATTTCTACTAAATTTTTCGTCTGCCCCTATTATCCAATTTTCTCGTAACATCTTCGTCACACCGATGACGGTGGTAGAATTTCCACGAACACGTAATTCTCCATCGGTTATGTAATATTTTTCCAACTTTATTGTCTGTTCAGCAAAATTGTAATTGCTTTGGCAAGAAAAATATATTTTTCATTTTTATTTCGCAATAAACAATTTCTTATGTAACAATTTCTTACGTAAAATGAATTAATTATAACGTCTTCAATCAAGTTGAATAATCGTGCCTTTTTTTCACTAACTTGGTCTCATAGTACCTATATTCATTTAATTTAGGTCAATTTCTAGTTCAACCTAACAGAGATTTTTCTTTTTATATTAAGACTGTCAAAGAAGCGAGTCAACTGATAGTAAATGGTGGTAAGTGTTCTATGATCATTTGCAGCATCCGACAGTGGTAGATGCGTTGTCCTCTTTAAAGGAGAGCTCTCATCACATCAGATAGATTCTTATTCGACATTCTAAATGTGCGCGGTATTTCATTAAAGTTTCAACGTTTCAACGTTTCAGTTGTCCATAAACTCAGTGGTTATTAGCGATACGTCCACGTATGCACTAGATTTGAAAACATAAAACGTTTTTATGCTACGATTCGTGGAACGCTAAACCCAATGACGTAAATCACTTCGTGCTGGAAGTAATCAAATGAAATTTCTGTTTTCATCTCAGAATCGATTTGGAAAATTTTTCTTTTGATTCATATATTTAGCCCGTGATATTGGTTGATAAGTGAAATCGCCAGGAAGAAGGCGACAATCCAAGCTTTCTATGCTTTCCTTTCATGGATTTTTCAGTGTTTTCCTAGCAAGTTA
Source organism: Parelbella macleannani (assembly GCA_018245755.1). Lineage (NCBI taxonomy): Eukaryota > Metazoa > Arthropoda > Insecta > Lepidoptera > Hesperiidae > Parelbella > Parelbella macleannani. Next base: position 282 of record DWEE01000264.1, on the reverse strand, counting down.
AATGAATATGGCGGGATTAAGTAGGTAGAAACTTCAAAGGGTCTGGATTCCTCCCTTCAAGATCCATATTTCGAATGAAACAACATTATGTTTATTTCTGAGTACCTACAGGAAAACTTTTTGAGGAAATTTCAATATCTTAAAATGTTTTCTAAGGCATGAGAAGTCAACCTATCCGCCACATTTTCCAGACTGATTGCCTTCTTATTCTGAAAAGAAACTGTTGAAAAAAAAGTTGAAGCCAATCAATCAATCAATTAATAGGATGATTCGTGTTAACAC
>DWEE01000263.1:0-19166 GCA_018245755.1 Parelbella macleannani | reverse complement strand
TTAACCCTCTCAATATGAGAGGAGACCCATATTCCAACAGTGGAATGACAAATGGGTCGATTATTATTATTATTATAAAATGCAAAAGCTGACAGACCGATTAATCACATAACTTCGGTTACAGCCGTTGTACATGAATAACTGAAGAGAAATCCGTACCTGTGTTTATAATATCGGACCCAGAGTTGTACGCGATATTATATTTACAGTTTGTATAGAGGGGCGCAGAGCTAAAGCTTTTACATGTGCTATAAATACAAGTGCTATTAATAAACGAAAATTCATTGTACATATAAGTTGCCACTGTCAATATCAGACAACAGTCTGTGCTCAAACAGCCGCACAGAGTAGATGCACAGAGGCTATAAACTCTTTGACATAGAATTTTAATAACGTACAAATTCGAAAATTAACTACAAGAATGAACACTCCAGTAAGCATTGCTTTACATATTATATTTTACTCCCATACACATGTTACTTTACAATGATGAATTGCACAATTCACTTCCTACTCTTTAGAATGAGAAAAACACTATCTTTTAGAGAACAGTTTAGAAAGTTTGAAATCATAATTATTCTACGGATATTACAATAGTTATAAATCTTAGAATAGTCTGTAAGTCTTATAATATTTCGCACCAACGATAGTGGCGCCACCGTACACTCGATTAAAATGCCGTTATTGAAAAAAAAAGTCTAAAAACACTTTAAGATGAACATATTACCAGTTAATCTGTTACCGGAAAAACATAGCGGGAAATGATGGATTCGCAAGGCTAAGGACCGGAAGGAATGGTGCCGATTAGGGGAGGCCTATGTCGAGCAGTGGAAATCCAAAGACTGAAAATCTTGATGATGGATATATTATGTTGTGTTCGGAGAGTAATGTTGTATTCCAGGACACTACACTATAGTGCATACAAAATATCCGTTTCATATCGTTGCATATACTCACATTCAAATGTTCTTCAGGTACCCGCACTTCTCCACACATGGTGTCCGTATTGCAGGCGTGTATGCAGTGTGATCTGCCACCGCGGATAAACACTTGACGAGTCGGGCATTTCCTGAAAAGACGAACTGAGCTGAACACTTTGCTGGCAATTAACGAAGTACATTTTAATGAATCTCTAGATGAAAGTCGAGGAAACCGTTGTAAATGATAACTGTAAGAATGTAATTCCAATAAATTTAAATCTAGTATAACAATCTTTGACATTAAGGGCGCTTTCAAACAAACGCATTTTCGGCGTGTATACGCTCCTTTTGTACTAGTATAGACGCCCGCGTGCGCTCGCACTGTGCCTCGTGCGAGTTTAGGTGCACTGCTACACTTATCTGGCAACGGACAGCTATTTCACCTTGCGCGAAACCGCAAGAAGTTTACGGAATTGACAGACAACCTTCGCTAGTGGGAGAGACACTTTAAAAAGAAGAAGCTTTCACACATTACGAGCGAACCACCTACGACCCTGCCCCTCGTCCCGCAACGACGTAGCCGCAAAACCAGCGGTTATGCGCGTTGTACAAGTACGCTGTTTTCGCGCCAAAAACATTTACGCTCGTGTGAACACATCCTAAGTTACAGAAACATTTGTACAGACCGTGTTGTTCTTTCACGAGTTATTAAAATACGAGGCGAATGGGTGGATTAGGAAAAACCAGTCTCTGGTCGTAACCATTTATTTGCATGTATCATCGTCCGTGACGAGGCGGTCTTATGTTTGTATATTCCACGTAATGACGCTTCGATAAGCTGGCGTATGATTTTGTTCATATTACAATTTTAATCGCATTAGTAATACTAAAAAAATTGCATTAAATATTGTTTGTCATAAAAAAACATACATCAAAAACAGCTGAAAAATTGTGGTTAGTTACCACGTAAAATATTATTGGAGTATTTGGAACAATGTTATGGCAATGTGCCTAAAAATTTAGTTATTATTAATAATGCAGAAATCGATACAACAGTTTTATTCCCTATATCGTCATCCTTTTTACAGTTCCACTGTCGGACACAGGTCGTCTCTCATAAGGAAATAAAAACATTTTTGCTGAATCGCCAACAAAATATCGACCTTAGCAAATTAAATTAAAATATATTTAATATTTTAAATATGAAGAAATGAACTATCCTATAATTAATTATCCAGAACCTTACATAAATTCCACGGTGCACTCGAGAAAAACTAAACGGATAAACAAACAGACTGACGTAAATCGTGTCGTCTTGTGTATTGTGTCTTCTATTTAAAAATTTCGTATGGTTTTTAGAGATACCATTAGTGCCAACATTACAGCAATTAATAACATTTTGTCAAATTAATTCATAAAAAAAAATCTCTAATTAATTTGTCAAAAAATAATTTCTCCAATTAACTAGTGAAAATAATTTCTCAAATCAATTAGTCGAATTATTGAGCGGACGTCGAAAAGAATTTATTGACACGATTTTGCAGCTATCCGTCCAACGTGAGGCATTAGTAAAGCAAGAGATCGACCGGCATCCGACACATTCTATTCCAACACCTGGAATCAACACGGCGTGGAAAGTAATCTTATCAATGTTTGATAAGAGATAAATTTTTCTGCGGACGTATGCGCGCAGTTCAAGTTTCTCCTGCTTCATTTACATGTGACGAAAATGTGATATTGCAGTTCAAGTGTTAGAATAATCTAATAATAATAATAATCAATAATAGCTCTATACATAACTATAGTTCAGTGTGTGCAGTTCAGTGGTTATAATCGACTTTGTGGTGAAAATCGATTTTGTTTCGATAACATCGTGAGTTGATTGATACATTGTTAACATTAATTTGTTTATTGGCTTTTTAAAACCCAGTATACCATAAAGGGCTAAGTAATTGCTTCACAGTTTCTTCACTGGTCAACCCTTGAGTGAGGGTCAAAGGTTACGGCAAGCAACAGTGTGAACCATTATCATATGCATTGACTGATACGCGATTGTTGTGGCAGACCAGATTTCAGGGTCACATACGGAGCTATAATACTTACAGCAACGCTCGAGTGACCGCACACGTAGCTATAATATATACATACATATATCTCTTTCGTACATATGTTCTCAAAATACGTGAACATATATAGCAAGTCATATCTCGGTATAGCAAGACATATTGCGCAGATAATGATGACCACAAAGATATTCTTTAGCACACCCACCATTAGTGATAATTTGATTTAATATGTTTATTTATTTTGTTGCTACGTCTGTCATATCTTTCAGCGTGTGATTTGAAAGATCGTTTCAGCTTCTCTCGATCTCTAAGCGGATATATTAAGGGCTTAGCGATTGCGCAATTTGCGCCGCTTTACATACTAGACAACCATACAGCATACTTTTATAACTTTTTACAGCCACACGTAAGTAATAATATAAAAAAATTCGTATTTAATAAGACTTGTCGCAATGTAGCGTTACGATTGGTCGCGGTGTGGTCATGCCATTCATTTGCATTTGGGTAAAGAATCGCTCTACGGAATAATGCTTTCGAACAGTATGTCTGAAACTTTGGAGATTTATTACGCGGACAACCGACGATAATCCGTCTGTAATGCTGAGCTCTGCCAACACCAAAACATTGCTATTAATTTTAGGTACAGATGGACGTAAATGTTTTGTACAAATTTTAACTGTTTCGTGTGTCATCATCATCACCATGTTCGTCATCATCCACCCTTTTGTCGTTCCACTGTTGAACACGTCTCCTAGAATGAGAAGGGTTAGTTAGAGCTACTCCTACAATCTGGCACCGCGCTGGCCAAGTACATAGATTTAGGGCATAGGGCAGATTTAAAGGATTCACAGAAAATTCTGGAATACTAACTTTACTTTCACCGCTACCAAGTGTGATATTTATGTATGTATGTATCTGTCGTTTAATGGTATGGTTTAATGATATCTGATATTGGCATTCTTGTTTATGAACCGATAAGAAATTTGAGTTTTTCATTGGATTGATATAAAAAACAAAAATTGTTCTCTAAGGCGTGTGGAGTCCCGCAGTTGACCAGCATGGCAGGGTAGGAAAATCAGGATGCGATTGGACATTTTATATTACTATTATTACGTAATTCCAAGTCCTTGTTACATCATCTGTACGACACTTTTATATCAAATCCAATGAACTCTATCCTATTCTATCATTTCGAATGATTCATATACTGAATTTTGCTGAAAATCATACTGGACCAGAAAAATTATGTACATGAATGACTCTTTCCGTAATTGTAGTAATAATTACATGGTATACTAGCCGTAAGGTTATAAACCAAACGGCGACATACACTCAAACAAACTGTTTTTTATATAGATTCGAACAAAAACATTGCAATGCTTTATCGAAATACGTGAATGATATCTGAGGTGTAATAACGTACTATTGATAAATGATAAAAGCATTATTATCCCACAATGGTCAGTGAAATTGGGGAAATATGAAAACACATGGAAAAGACTAGTGTAAATATAAAAAATTATAATGTTCCATAAATATTTCGATTTCGGCCAATTTTAGACAAAAATGTTGGTTTCAACCGCATTTTCGTTTCATCCAAATTAATGATTATGAGATAAGAATACACATAATTTGCATGTTTTAATTACAATTTTGTTATTTATTATACACTGTTATTCAACTATGGTTTTGTAAAATTTCATAGGCATTAAGGCGAAGTCTCATTGTTAATTTCGTTCAAAAACAAGAAACGTAATTTGATATTGCCCTTCTCATTGTCGTCGCAAGCCGATACGTCGCTGTTAAATAAAGTAATAACTTCATTCTCAGTCAGTTCCAACGGAAATTAATCTTGTCTTTGTAAAATGATATCATTATTACAAATTCAATAGAGATTTCAAGGGTCCGAGCCCAAATTAAAACAGAATTGTTTTCTTTCTGTCTATTGTTTCTGAATATGGCTTATTAAGAAAAATAATAGCCGTACAATTACAACTGTCATATTGTGGGTATTAAATGTAGCGACTCACATCCAGAATTAGTAGCGTTGTTTAGTTTAGTTACCCTGATATCTGCCTATTATAGAGAGTGTAGAACTTAGAACCCCTTGCATTAAATTGGTTTAGTGACATGCAGGCGAAGTTAAATAGAAAAATGGCAGTCTAATTTTTAATAAAAATATTGTTTTACACAGATCACTATGGCATCCACATCGCGAGATCTTCCAGAGAGAAGACCTTACCAAGGCTACCCCTACGTTAATCCAATGGTGATTGACGTGCCGTCCATAAATGCTGAAACTGCAGCCCAATGGGCCAACCTGCCCCGGCGTCCTATCGGCGGACCTCCGCAGCAGAACAGCGCTGGACAACAAAATAGTCCTAACGCGCCCAGTACTAGCAGTCAGGTACAGTACATAAGTTGCTGCCGGATTTTCTCGGTTAATTTTTTTAGCAACAACGATTTTAAGTGATACAAGAGGAATGCCATTTTCATCGCTATTCAAAGTGAATTTCATCAAGATGAAAATAAGTATTTAATATGAAGGAAATTACAGTAACCTTATGCGATCTGTGACACGTTAAAGCTCCGAAACCGTTTTTTGCATAAGTAACAAAGTTATTTCAAAACATTTGACGTTCATAAGGACAATTGAAATCTATAAGAATCATATTAAGCTCAGTAGCAACTACACCATTCTTCCAATATCTAGATCGAACTATTAGGGAATTTCAACGGTGAGTATGTCAATGTCTTCTGATAAATCCATTCTGTCGTTTCCTTTAAAGGATATCACGGAAAGACCCTCCAGGCTGCAGGAACCTACAGGATCAAAACAAAATGCAGAAGAGTCACCAGTTATATACATAAAGTTACCAGAAGAGACTGGTAACGCTCGCGACACGCAACAGAATCTCCAAGAAGATGGTGGAGAGGATAACCTAACTTTTGTTGAGGTAAAATCAATTGGTTCCTTCCATATTTCAAGTACCTCTTCATGAAACCGGTAGCTGGATATTAATGATCAAGATAAGTGGGGGCGAATGTAAATCGCTAAACTACTTAACGAATCCTTATTAGAAATCCTCAGGAAGTGTACGAATGAAACCCCAGAGGCTTTGTTTTGTTAACAATAAAACCTATTTTAATAAATCACCTGACGATAGTTTAGAATTTTCCAATACTAAACTCCTCAATCAATTCTTCTATTCCAGGACACAATCTTGTACGACCCTTTCGAGAACCGACAAATAGAGATTAATAGAACTAAAGAATCGACCATAGCAGAAGAGACTGAAGAATCGATAAGCACTGGTACTTTCAGGCCAGCGCCTGCTGTACCTTCGCCGTTTTTACCAAGTACTCCCAATGGTGCAGCCTCCAGACCAAGGCCGCCAAATCTTGATTTTAACTTTCCCTATAACCCAAGTAAGAATATTTATATAACTATTACTACTTAAGTTGTGCTCTGCAGTCTCTAATCCGCAGGCCCAGCGTGGAGATTACGGGAGAAAACCCCCCCTTAAGGGAGGCCCATGTCCAGCAGTGGATTGAAAAAGGATAACAATGATAATACTACATGGAAGTGTCACAGTCTGGTTACCATAACACAAGGTCTCTTTAAGCTTACTTTGGAATCCGACGGCCATGTGTGACGATGTCCCAAGATATCATTAGTATTATATATTAACAAATATTTTTCAACAATTTCCAGGTCAAAACCCACCAACGCTGCCAGGCTATAGCACAAAAGGTCCGCAGATATACAGACCAGTGTCCATAGAAGATGGTTTCACCCTATCACCGCTGCCAGTGAACGACTACCAGAGACCTCCGCCATCCTATACTGAAGTCGTTGGGACTGGTCCTCCGCGAGTTGAGGTTGTAGTAGGTCTGTGTCTCCGTCTCGCAGTAAACAAATTGTGCAGTGTAGTATTCAAATATTCCCATAGGAAATATGGAAATCATGACACTTCTTTTTCTATAGGCTAATGTTTGGCCGCGATCCTGTCTGATGGAAAACCCAAATGCGTCCTAAGATGGAGCACACAGGTCTAAACAAAGCTCATTTACCCTTGATATGAGTCCTAGGTTAAATGTATCCGGAAACGATCGCAGGCAGAGTGTTCTACACCTTAGCTTGCTGGATAACAATCATAAAAAACACCGAACTATAATATTATACATTCTCTGATAAAACGTGAAACAGAAATATAGCGGTGATTCCACCATGGTGGAATGGTGGATCCCACCAGCGGTGACATCATGTTCGTACATTTATGTATTTCGTCCACGATTGTTCCAGACCAACCCACAGTGGGTCTACCAAGTTCGAACCGAAAGCTGACGACCTGTCAGCAGTGTGGGCTGAGAGTCAACACGCTGGTGATCAGGGAAGTCGGCATGCTGACACATATCATTGCTATAACCCCTATGCTTTTATGGTAAGTATATTTTTCTAAGCACCTCACTTTCTATCACATTAGCCGGCATCCAAGCGACATGACCCCAAAAAGCAATTTGGTATACTGCGATGGTTAACCATATATCGCTCATTTGCGACTAGAGTGTAAAACCATCTGTCAGAAAAAGAAAGTTTGACATCATAATCATTCTATAACTATTATAATATTATATGACTTATGATTTTATTTTACTATTGTATACTATGATATGTAACTATTATATAACTATGTCAGATAAAGACCGTTGAGGAGTTGGTTATAAGTTCTGAATCAACACGATACGAATTCTGAAAACATTCAGCAGATGAACGCAAATCAAGTTGCAGGCATGTGGCGTTGTCAATACCAAAACCAGTTCCTTTCCTTTATTTTGTTGGTATCAACATAAAATATGAACTTTATTTTTTCATTTATACGCACATACATACATATCTTCACGCCAAGTCCTTCACTTGGTAGGAATTTTCATTTTTGTTTTCAAATAATACAAAATTTTTTTTTGTTTATTTTCAGCTTGTTCCCGTTCACTGCCTTCATATACTGCACGGACTACCTCAAGAACCGCGTCCATTACTGCCCCAACTGCAACTTCAAAATCGGAAAGGAGAGTCCATGTTGCTGCGGCGACATGAAGTATTACAAACTTAGCTAAACCATTCCTTGCGAGCGAATTTCATTATTCGATACAGAGATGGCGCCACTTGTATCTTGTATCGCGTAAGTCAAGTTTGTTGTGCAGTCCGAATTTATGGGACGTCTTCCCCACCTACCTCTTTGTTAATAACATTAGACTGATCCCGCAACAAATTAAATTGATCAGTAGAACGGAAAAATTCTAGAAGTATCATTTTTAATAATTAAAGTTCCAAATGATTTTATAATTTTGTACGGACTAAGAAAATACGTAGAGTTCGAATCCGTTCGCTTTAAGAAAAAATTTTTTTCACATTCCCGCCTGTATTTTCCCACAGTGCAGTACATTTTCACGTTCCACCACGAAATATAGAGTCTATTGCCATACATAGGCACAAATTCAGATTTCTAGCGACTACTAGGAATTCTACGTTAAATAAGCCGGACGGTACTCGACGCGAGAAGCAAACCTAGCACCTCTCGATCAACAGGTTAGCTCGTAACCACACCACCAACAAGACAATCAATTATTAAGAATTTACTTGTCAAAGTTAACCTTTGTAAGAAAATTGGAACGCCTTAGAACTCTTGTTAAAGATATCTAAAGCGTATTAAGTATGATGGCTCACTCGTCTGGCCTTATAGAGCTGTCTATATTTCTCCTTCTATGAGGAGATGGCTAACAGTGAAGTGAAAAAATGTATTGATATAATTAATGACGTTAATAGTTAATAATTATTAAATAATGACGAAATATTAAAACGAACCTGTACTCTATAGATACATTGTAAATATTAATTATGATATAGGTATGTTGTATGTATATTGTATATATGTAAATCATTAAACAATATAATATGAGAATTGAGTTTAATTTTTATCTATGTCTGCCCCCTTCCTTGTATTAAATAAAAAATATCGAACACAAAACGAGATCTCACCTATTGAGCTTAATTGGTCCACCAGTTTTTCTTACTTTTAAAGCTTGTTCCCAAAACGTCACAGCTTCTGGCAGGATAGTATTCTAAGGAAATGAAAAAGAATACAATCATAATTACGAATAAGTATACAATACAAACAAATAAATATACTAAACGCACTAAAAATATTGCTACCGAGCCGTAATCAGTCGGTTGATAAGCGAGACAGTGGCGCCCTCAACTTAACCACAAATTTATAACGTGTAAATATAAAACTATGTAATTATTTCAGTGAAGACGTAGACAGCAGTCACAAGTAACCCGTTACCCCAATTGCCTTGTAACAATGAATCAAATCATCCACCATTTCGCTAATATAATGAATTAATTCTGTTAAGAAGCTGTAATAGGTACTCACATTTATCATATCAAATTTCTCTGGTTCTAACCTGTAAATAAAATAGTCACTATACAGGTAATAGAAATGAAAATTATGCCAACATTAAAAATAGATAATCATAAATAAAATAGTAAACTGGTAAATTCATATTTTGCTTATGTTCTTTTAAAAAGTACGGCGCAAGCGCACAATCCAGAGTCTAAGAGAACCACGTATTTCTTTTCTTACTACCGTCCTCATTTTCACTGAGAAACAGGAATGTTTGTAATTGGTACTATATTTAAGTGTAAAGCGTCTGGTTATATAAGGTGATCGAACTGAATTCATCAAATTTGTACTTTATTAACTAAGTATTTAAGTTTATATTAGCTCGTATCCTAAAACTGGTTATTATATATACTTTGCACAGCCTAATCTCTTAAAATCATAATTACAACATATCTGACTCAGAAATGTAATCAGCGCCATCTTTTGTCGCACAATAGAAGCTAATGAATACTATTTAATCGGTAATTACCTATAAACCGAATGGTCATAAAATATGCTTATTCTTAAGGGTTGGTCTATACTTCTCTTCTTGACTATATGCGCGGGCTCTATATGGACCCCTCGAACCACCTGTGGACAAAAAAAACAAACATAAGGGTTTTGAAGAACATGAAACTAAATATTGCTTAGATGAAGTCGTATTCTTTCAATAAAATTTATTAAGATCGGACAACAAGAAAGTTATGTCAGAAATGTCGACCAAGCTTATTACTGTCTCTGGGGACCAAAGGGCTGGCAGTCATTTCGCACAGAGGCTTAGCCTTATATAGTTCAACGGGGTAACGCTGCCAGTGTTTTGGGATCCATGCCTCACAAGGACATTTTAGAAGCTTTTAGAAAGTTTTATTCTTATAAATATTGTTTTTTATTATTATTATTATTTTCAAAATGTCCGATGTCAATAAGGTTATAGTAATGTTATTTAAAGATGAAACAAAATATTTTTTGATAGTTAATATTCGTATATGTTTAAATAGAATGAATCAAATGTTTTGGGAACGTCACATTCGCATTCTGGACAAACTTGGCAGATCCTGGTTTATGATAACTCGACAAGTGATAAAATAAATATTATATACATAAATATATAGTTATGACCTTTCATTCTACACACGGACACCGAACATAAGATCCTCGTGATGGCTAGGTGCTATCAGATATATTAGAACTGCACAGTTGATAAACTACACATCTCCATTAGAATGTCTCATTCCGGTACTGGACTTCAGAGTACGGCTTCTCGCGGCGTCTACGCTGTTGCCAGGTCTGCAGTCAAGGCATTAGCCGTAACTAGGTAGACTGCGCTATACCTGGATCAGCTGTCGCAAGAGCCTCGTTCATTGTACAGCAGGGAGCGCCACGAGCAGCTGAGACTGGTTCGAACTACTAAGATGGAATTTCGAACCCTTTACGCTCCTAAGCCCACCATATATTGTTATAAATACATATTAACTTATACAAAACGAAATAATGAAATAGAAAACATTTAATTAACCTATTGTATTCTAAGAACAACTAAATAATCAACAACAATCATTAAACTTGTGTTTTATTATCCATTCTCATTAAACGCGAAGCGGCCGTCATTTTGTACGCCATATTCATATATGTATGTATTATAAACATTGCGTCTAATAAAGCATTTATAATATATCGTCTGCGCAGTTGAATGGCAGTGAGTGATCACGTGACAGGTTTATTAACAGTTACTATAACATTTTCAGAAGACTTCTCGAACATGTTGCGTCATGATTTCTTTGTTTTCACTTCGTAAATTCACATTTTATGCAACAATTTTCAATGCTTCACACGCCTTATAATGCATACAGAGAACTTAAAACGTATGGGTTTTAGAAACTATTATGTACCAAAATATTATGATGTGTCATGTCGCGCAGGTGTCAAGTAGTCGCGAAGTGTACCTACTATCATCGAACACAGTTGATGAGGGTTAGTATGAAATAAAGAATATCTATATAAGAAGTATCAATTCGATCCACTGATTAGAGCCCCTCGTGGCCAACAATTTCGAATAGAGACTAACGATACAGCAATCTTTAATCTCGAGAGATTAAACGCTTACTTTTCAAAAGTTTATTAAATGCCGAGGAGAATTATTTGAAATGGAAAAATTTAATATTTTTATCTGTGAAATTATTGAACAGTATTTCCTTTCAATTTGATGTCTGGATTAGAATGGTGTAAGCTGCTTGCGTGAGATATCAGGTAAACAAACCGTAAAACCGAATTTCATCATAATAATTATCATCATAATAATCATCATAATAATTATAAAATATTATTATATTTTATAATTATCAGCCTAGTACTGCTAATGTGTGTGTGCGTGCGTGTATGCATGTGCGTGCGTGTGTGCATGTATGTGTGTACCTCAGCGGTCTGGTTATTAAATAACAGGTTGAGGGTACTTCGGAATTAAATAATCTTGTTCAAGTTGTCCCAAGACATTGCTGTTATTAAATTAAGGACTAGAAAGTTATAAAGTTCGGTTAGATGCTTATGATAGTAGCTCCATCTTTTGAACGAGTAATAAACTAAACTTTATGCTACTTTTGTGGACATGTCAAATTAATCAATGTGGATATGTGAAATTGATGTCAATGGATATGTAACGCTTTATTAAAGATCAACGAAATGAATACTTCCTTCACAGTGTGTATATACGTTAAAAATATTAGAAAGCGATATATAGAGTACAAAACAATATTTCATTATCACGTCAGGTGTAGACAGTGGTTTAAAGTTCAGCCTTTCACTCCGACGTTCCTGGGTTTAAATCCATGTAAAAGAATACCATAATGTCTGTAGAGATAGATATTTTTGACACTCGATGCTCTCTACTTACCCCAAAAGGCGGGATGATATAATAATAATATTTGCACGTTTAAAATTGTATTGCGCTATACCTTGTTGGAGCGTAGTTAAATATTCGAACATGTTGCAATAAACGTGACATGCATCTATCGCTTTGAGAATACGAACTCAGGGATGTCTCGTGTGCTTTCGATGTTAGAAAAGAGATGGCGCTAGTTGTATCTTGAACCGTGGCGCCAGAATTTCCCAAGGACATAATTATCCATTTACGTGATTTCGTCATCATCATCATCTCAGTCCACTGCTGGACATAGGCCTCCCCCAATGAGCGCCATCGCGCCCTGTCCTCGGCTTGTCGCATCCATTATGTGATTTACTAATCTTAATTGTTTACCATCATGTTAGGTTTCTTGACGAGATAAGCAGAGAGCTCCGGTTGCCAAATATCTCTATCATTATAGACTTATCCCATTTCCTCTACATTCAAAATTCTCTTCATATACGCCCTATAAATGTAGGAATTAGATCGCCAGTGTTAGTCGTACACATTTGGTCGGAATCGGTAATTCTGTCTCTTTTCCTATCAGTACCTTAGGTACATCAAGTACAAGACGCAGAAATCAACTTGGCACTTGCAAAGAATGCGCTTCCTCTGCCGCCACCTGACCCCGCCTACCAACATCTTTAGTACTGCAGTAATTTAACAATCATTTAAGCTTTTGTGTTATGTTCTCATACTAATTTTATTTAATTATTATTGTTATTTAGACTATCTTTATCAAAACAGATGTTCCAATACGATAGCGTAGTCGACGTCAATGTTACATATGTCTATTTAGCAGAATAAATTAATTAAATTATGACAAATAATAAAACTTACGAAAAGTAAAAATAATCAAGTTTCAATAATATCATAATAATAATAATGTCATAATAATAAGTTGATAAAGTAACAAAATTACTGTACAATTGCAATATTGAAATTAAATAATGGTCAAAAATATGTCAACAATCAATTAATTCGATTAACATGATGAAATCAACAAACGCTTCGTACGCAGTTAGTACATCATTACGTCATCACACCGAGGTGCCTAGTTGACTTCTGCGATTTATGCGTTGTCTCATGACCCAAGGTTGTCCATCATGATCACATGAGCGCTTACATAAACCCAGTTATTATTCTCCACGAGCCACTGATATGATTAATTTCTAAGACCTAAACAATGATAAGTACTTGTATTACGCTGTTTTAATTGCTGGGCCAAAGTTCAGGCCGGCAATAGAACTGATAAATTTGTTCCAAGGAAAAACGGAACTGCAACAATGATTTATCCGTTGCTCAACTGCATTAGGTTTAACCCACAGCTGGGCTAATTTCATGTCCACGATTAAGAGAAGCCTGAAGTAGAAATATGCAGAGTGGAAGAGATTAAAGTATTCAGAGCTTATATTATCACAAGGTGTGTTCATACACTTAATGAAGATCAAAATTGTTTTGATAACATTACTTTTTTCAACACCACGCATCCCTTGGGCGCAGAAGAGGGAGACAGGGACGACGAAAGATCTGCAGGAAGGACGGCGGGACTCTCTGACGCCTTTTATTACGAAGCATCAATATTTAATTATATTCCTTATATGTATTACATAATAATTTTATTCCTTATGAGGTAGGTAGACAACACCAAGTATCAAATATATTCATCCTTATAGACCTCACGTGCTTCCACATTCGACACTCCCTTTTTTATATTCAGTCCGACAAACAGAGATCTTCCAACTGATACCGATAAGGTGAGATGTTACTAGAAGTTATGCTCTACGATCCCCAACCCATATGGGTTACCTAGACATAAGTCTAGGCCTATGTTTTAGGCATAGAGAGGCCTGTGTTCAGCAATGTACTGACAGAGGCTGGTGATACGAATCAAAGTTCTCTTCCAGGCGCAACATACGATGTACTTCTTGCACCACATTAGAAGGAGTGAAAAGACTGAATAGGTCTTCCTAGACATGCGTGCTCCTTCTTAGGACGCATCTGCGCTCTCCATCACTCTTCCATTCTATCGCATGAAAAAATAAGTTTCCAAGGTCTGTCGCTCACATGGCTCAACCATGTTACATTAGCGAGTGGAACAAATGTGCCTCTGTATGTATGTACGTTTGTGTGTATGTACATATGCAAATGTATATACAGTTATTGTGTTCAGGCAAGGCGAATTATGTAATTATATATCGTATCTAATCGATTCCACATTACACTGACGACCATTACATTTGTTTAGAGATATTTTGTTGTGATGTTATGCCTGTCTCCGAGGTATATTAACGAGACATTTAAATTCAAGACAACTTGTTGCAAGGACTGCAACTGGATGTGAGACTTCGTGCTCAGTCCACCCCTTAAGGCGGCTTTTTCCAGAAACAATATGTCTGTGACCAGCCTTCAATAGGACAGATACTGAGGAATAATAACTGCACTTATACCGACATGTATTAACAGGACTCTTAGTCCAGTCCTATTCCTGGCGTCCCATTCGGAATACGTTTACCATGTCACAGGCGATAACAGTCCTTGACTCTTGACCTTGAGAATCGGGTGTCTGATTCTGTGATTGACTCTGTGACTTTGCACGTACATTGAAAAAAATAAAAAAAACAATTGATTTTTAATATCCAAAGCAATATCGATAACACATAATAAAATTTCTATTGTATTGTTTCAAATAACTTTCAGGGCTTATTTCTTTGTAATAATAATAATAATATGAATTTTCCATTCGTAGCCGTGTTCATTGTGACTCTGATGTGTAAGTAATTGTACTGAGCTATATTGGATACAAATCTTTTTATTTAAGGTAAAGGTTATCACCATCAGTCTGCCTCAGCCCACTGCTGGACAAATTTACATATCATCGCCATCTGATCTGAGCTCGATCTTCAGCTCTCCGCATCCATTAGCTGCCAGCCACTTCGTGTGTGTATATCGTCACTCCACCTAACTGGAGATATAAATGTCTAGATGTAACATATGTGTAAAAGGACGGTAAAAGGTATCTCCCGAAAGGAGTAGGCAGAAGAGTGGAGAAGTAGAACACCCCCACGTTTCACCAATAAAGCAATAATATTCCTTTATATTATGATAAATATTCATATCCACAAAGTAAATAGAATCATTCTCGAAGTAAAACAATAAAAAGAAGAAACATTATTATAAATATTCATATCCCGATAGGACTGTGGAAAGTTTA
Source organism: Parelbella macleannani (assembly GCA_018245755.1). Taxonomy (NCBI): domain Eukaryota; kingdom Metazoa; phylum Arthropoda; class Insecta; order Lepidoptera; family Hesperiidae; genus Parelbella; species Parelbella macleannani. The sequence goes on along the minus strand of DWEE01000263.1, from coordinate 3,624 downwards.
ATACTAAAAATATAACCTTCGATTAAACAGTAACGTTCCAACGCTGAAATGTTTCCAGCTGACTAATCTCGTTAAAACCGACACGCACGCCGTTACATAAGGAAAACTACTTAAAATAGATCAGTTCAGCGCTTAAGGGTTGATCCGTCTACGTTGTTATATTCTCATGTAAACGGAACATCACGCCTTTCATCCCCGAAGGGACAGGCAGAGGAGTGTAGTACACTCCCACGTTTCACCAGTTACGTTTAAGTCCCATTGAATAGGTGGTGAGCCGATTGCCATACACCGGGCACAATTTCCAGACTTCTAGTCCCTACTAGAAATTCTAAATCAGAAAAATCTAAAAGCACCCGACCCGGCATTTAAACCCAGGACCTCCCGATCGGCAGTCATTGCAGATCATTGCAATATTGCATTTTTACTGACCTTACAATCTCCTAGACACACCCCCACCTCTTTCAATCTGTTCTCCACGCTTCTATCAACTCTTTTCGCAAATTTACTCCTTGCAATGCAATTATTACACCTTTACCATAAAACAATAATAATTAATTATTATATAATTTAATATAGACCTTGTATTAACCACACAACGAGTAAAAGTTGCTGCAATGACTCCATAAAAACATTAAGTTCACACGTTGGGTTGCACGCGCTACTTCCGATGCGTACATTTAATACCTAATTATTCTCACATGTTTTTCACTTTTCACGCCAAAACTAACACATAAATTGAACAATCAGTTCCCGTTCATTCTTTATTCAAACAAAATCCTTCGATAAAAAATCTGCATTTTAAATTCGAACACGTAATTAGTTCGTTATAGGGTTTATATAAAATTATACAATGTATGTTCTTACATACATTTATTGAACACCATACGTTGTTCTCGTTATAGTTTACCAAATTTGGCTACCCTCAAGGGTACGGGAAACTGGGAGAAAACATCAACACAAAACAACAGATATTGACCTTCCCTTTCGCCCCCCCCTCCCCCTTAAAATGTAGAGAAAGAAAAAACTTAACATTACGCCTGGTATCCCTGAAGGGGTAGGCAGAGAACCTTTGTACACTCCCATGCTTCACCAGTAACGTTTACGTTATGTCATAGAGAAGATTCTAATTGGAATTTGCGAACTGCTTTGTTATTTTTGTTTATATTTTTCTAGTAAAACACCATCACGTCTGATGTCCCCGAGGCAGAGCAAAAGAGTATTGGAAGACCTCTTGTCATAATCCTGCTTTTGTTATTATCATCATCATCACGTCCACTTTTTCCGTTTCACTGCTGGACATAAGCCTTTCCCAAGGCGTGCCACAACACACGATCCTCCGCAGATCTCGTCCAGCCACTACCAGCCGCCTTCTTCGTCTTCTTCGTCATCGGTCCAACGGGCCGGGGGACGACCCTCAGTACGCCGGCCAGTTCGTGGTGTACTACGCTGGTGTGTTGTTTGTTATACTACCCAGTAGTAGCAGCTTAGGCTACTGTTATACACCAAATATAAGTACAGATCCGCGCTATTTTATCAATTATTTATTACACAGGCACGATTATGATGCGTTTATCATACATGCATTTTGATATTTAACATTCGCTCAAGTCGCACGCACAATTGTTGTATGGACATAGAATTAAGCCTTGTACGTTCTTGTAATGTACAAATACACACACAAATAGATGTATACACAAATTAATCGTAAAGAGCGATCTGTTCCAGACACGAAGTGCGCAGCGGAGTCCGATCTTAGAATAGAATATAACCAAACATTCGATAACCAAACGAATCTAGACAAATTGTATATCGCTTTCGTAAACAAAGCGAATACCAACGAGACACATATAAACAAAGTGGCTCCCGATGGAACATTGCATGTTTACATCAATCCTGAACATTTAAAAGCGATACATGATAATGTACGTCTGTCGAGAACTAGCCGTGACGCAGATGGAAAATATCTACGTTATGTCTCAGTACAGATGAATAAAGACAAAGTGAGAAATGTCAATGCAGAGGGTAAAAAAACGATGGCGCTATTCAAACAACTAGGATCGAAGGATGTTAAACGGAAACTTGATTTATTTACAATGAGCAAAAGAAGTTCTTTCTACATAACGCCTGCTTTTAAAGTTCCAAAATATAAAAGTCATCTAGACGAAGGGAATTATTTCAACAACCACGTAAATATAGTTTTGGATAAAGATTTATACGAATTGCAAAAAAACAATGGTTTGTCAAGGAATCGTAATTCAGACGATAATAATATTAATTATATAAGACCATATATGTCTCATGACGTACGCGCAATAGGCAATGAAAACTTGGCTGAGAATAGTTACGATAATAACAACTTGAAAAACAAGGAAAGGAAAACTAAAGGAAATATATTCAACCAAAATGCTCAACCCCAAAGCAAAGACGTCTTAAACATACTAAGTCACCCTGAATTTGAAGAAATATTAAGGAAACAAAACGAATTAATAGCAAAACTTGAAAATCATTTACAGCATGACAAACATAAATATTTGCGTTCAGATTTCGATAACATATTATATACAGTGGAGCAAAATAAAAATAAAAATAAAACACTTCCATCGCAAGAACGCATAACGCAGATAACAAAACCCACATCACTACGACCACTCGCATTATCAAACGTGGGGACGCTGGTCGACGAAACGAATGTGAGGGAAGCTCTGAAAAAAGATCCGCTAGTGCAGCGAATTTTGAAAATGGCCAAACAAAAAAAGTCGGAGTACATGAAAAATGCGAGGAAGTACTACAATAACTTGTTGTATTCTTAAATAAATGTGTACATGTTGATTTTCTAGTTCCCTACCTTTCCCTTCAATTAGCAATACAATAAAACTGACTTGGCTGCTTAGCTATAGAAACCGACGCAGAGTAGTGCTTCTGCAAGAGGACGTTGGGATCATTCATAAAATTTTTTGCCCCATTGGATTACATTCGCGGTATGGCGCAGCTTATGTAGATACGGTTAATGTTTTGGCCGCCGAGGGACAGCAGCATACTCGGTGCGAGAAGCTGCGTTCTGCGATCCCAACCAGCATACCCAGCGTAGGGATTATAGGCAGAAATCTCTCGTTGGTATTTTTTGAGTATGTACAACAGTGAACTTGGCCTTGAATGATGATTAGATTTGAGGCATACAGTACTACTGTGTATCTGGATAATCTCCACCACAGGTATGTAAGTAGACTGCGGATTTCACCACGGCAATATTGCTTACATAGCCAGACCCTGAACATCGATTCACCTACGTTTTAAGTTTGAATGTTAATTCATTCAATTTTATTTCCGTTTGTTTCTGATCAATATTTTTGGACTGTTGCCAAATTTTAAAAAAGTAAGCTGGTCATAAATAAAATATATTTCAAAATGCCAACACCTCATTGGATTTATTTCTCAATTTCGAGCGACCAGTACATGACCTAAATGTCGGTAGAATTACCTCTTCAACGTGGAGTCACAATAACATATTATTGTACGAATTAAGAACAATAATTAGGTAAATGTAAACGTATGATGTCGCCACTATGTGTGTCCGAGTACAGGACCAGCAGTCTAAACCCATCCAATTGCGCCGAGGAGTGAGAC
>DWEE01000262.1:0-19169 GCA_018245755.1 Parelbella macleannani | reverse complement strand
TACTAGATGTCACGCATTCCGCCTCGTACGCCTCACTTATATAACTAACAATTTTATAGACGTAATAATTTTCAACTAAGTTACTCGATTTGGATGATAAAAGTTACGATTGATACCAATGGGTTGATAGATCACAAAATATCAGAACCTTGCCATAAAAGCCTCAGTCTCACTGTGCACGCAACCTTACCGTCCCATCCGCTCGCCCGTGTCATGAAAGAAGATACTTTAATATCCGATTCATTGTTCTGTTACAAATTTGTCAGTGATCTTTACATTAAACTTTTTCTCTTTCAAAACTTGAGACGGGTTCATAATCCCCTGGTGCGGCCGGCACTTGTAAGTAAATCTTCATCACATAAAATGAGGACCACACGTATAACAATATTTAGGATCTTTTAAATGCTATCATAGATAAACTAGTTTTAGGGGTTTAAGATAATACTTTAAGTCAACGAATTTCGTTTCACGGTATATTATCGATACATTGTTTCCTATTTCTAACATTTTTAGTGTTATTCTACACCTTTTCTTGGGAATAATCTCAGAAATTTCTAAGACTCTGGTATCACTTTAAGTGTCACCATTGCTGAATTGCCTAGAATAAATTATGATATTTATCGAATAAACATTCAATAACTGTAAGATATGCATGTACTCGTATGTATGTATTTACTTTAGGCAGAATAACATTGAATGGAAAACCAGTTGTTGAAATATTCTTATGACTTACAAGTCACAAGCTCAACATATATTCGTAACGGTCCCTTCAAAATCAGATTTGTAGCGATACATCTATACAAATTACATTAGGCTTGTTTGAATGAAATAAAAGAAAACACCTATATGTTTCGTTGACGAATGTTTTTATTTCACCGGACGACCCTTCTGCTTTATTGCGTTTGTTTGTGGTTTAAACAATAAAAACGGTACAATACACGAATAAAGTAAACTACTGCAGAATGTGGAGATGATTGTTGAGCACTTTCTCAACTTTTTCTACTTTTGAAACACTGGATTTTACTTTCATGAGTAATATGCAAACGAACACACGTAGTTCACACACACACGTGTTCAGAAAAGTAGATTCCAACCAAGTAAGTGGCAAAATATGATAATAGAATGTAGTATTATGTATTTAGTATACCAACTCCTAATTACCTACAACACTAATACACGAAATTCAAAAATATAAGAATGTGATTAAAATCAAATTTAGTCCAAAGGTTGATTGTAATATTACATTTGAATTCCTCTTACAACTTGTGAGAACTGTAATTTCTTATTATAATTATTAAAATTTTGCTTCTGTCACGCAACGGGCTACCTCCGGGCATGTCTTGATGCTCTGGCGATGGGCAGTCCACGGTAACCATCTCCGACGATAATTTCGGCTAATTTTCGTAATTCCGCATAATTTTCATTCGAAGTGCATGTTGTGCTCAAGTTAACTTCATTATGTGTTTTCGGAAATTCCTCCCGATCTAACCCTAGATGCCTGCGAGCGATACCAGTAATGAGATTGGGGTATGCTTTTCTGGAAACCATGTAACTAGGTAGGTACCTACTTTTTTAAGATTTGTTAAAAACCCATCGAGCTTCCGTTCTACATAATTATATTGAATACGCTGAGAATAAATTTAAATTTTATTTTATTATCTGGGTTTCAGAAAAGTATTTATATGAATTTAGTTTGACACCTATTCCATTTGTGTGTCAAACCATCAAATGGTTTTATGCAATATCAAAAGTAATGTCATAGGTAACAACAATGAACACGAAATGGCTGACTAGATGCTATTTACGTAACGAAACTAAGTACCTAACTAAAAACACTTTTTCATAAAGCGGTTGAATAGTAGCGAACTTTCAGGTTCTTCACGCGGTAGGCAGAGAACACAGAGTACCAAATAACAACACTAAATACAGACTTGATGAGCTTCTTCTACATTCAACATTATACACGCGCGCTGGTTTTGGTGACTTATGTTCTCCATCAGTCAGTACTTGACCTATTTATATTTGAAATATGTATCGCGTAAATCATTTTATTTATGACACATCCTACAATTTAAGCATCAAATAAGCTGCCAGCTTTAGATGTTTACTAACAAACAAAGCTAATCCTTAACGACGAAGATTTGGTATTAAATGCAGATGCTTTGAAATCGCCATTATGACTTCCATTAAGATAGCAAAATGCATCTTCCTCTTATCTCGACATGTGTATGTACTTGCTCCGTTCTTCGCAATCATCGTTCTCTTCAAGCGTGCATGTCTTAGAATACGAGGTTCTTTGACTTCTATTCCAGTAATTTCAACTTAGATATTCTTATAACGTTCTTCAAAATTCAAGTGACTGTCATTTATATTTTACTTGTGTCGTTGAATAGGCGCGATTTAAATATTCTGCAGGTATCAAGAAAATCTTCAGCAATAATTTTTAGTTTTAGCTTTCTTTGCTCTCATTTAATTTTCTTGTAAATTTTTGAAAGTACAGATTTCAAATAGTTATGGTTTATGGCACTCAAGAGAGCATGGAAGACGCTATATAAAGTTAGGTCATTCAGAAAGACATCGAAGATTGTCTCATTTTTCGGTACCTCATTGGTGACTGTTACAGTTACATGCATAGCTGTAATGCATTGCTGCTGGTGAAGTTAGCAAGAATAAACGACTTGAAAAAAAAAATTTTAGGTCCCAGAACCAGAGACGATATAGCATAAATATATTATAGGTGGAGACTAGAAAACATAACAAGTAACAATGATTGCACAATAAATACATCCAATATGTGGTAATGATATCAGTGGGGAGTAAATTTCAAGCGAACATCGAAACTCCCATCCATTGTGCGATGTCGATCGCGGAATCGAAGCGACGACACGCAGGGGACCCAGAGTAATGGAGGACAGAGGTTTCCTAGCTTGCAATTACACGTGACGTATGTAACGATAGAAATGACATCTGTAACTTATTAGTACATCTTTTCCTTTCACTCCGGTTCTTACTTTTTAATTGCCGGTTTTCTGCTGCCAGCTTTGGTTGAATACAACAAAAGAAATTTTTTAATGTATAGCTTAGAGTGACCTTAAAATAAGCTGTTTTTTGAAGCTACTATCAAAGTAAATTAAGAGATGGGTTAGATGGTTTGACACTGACTATCACCTAAAAAAATATCAACAATGGTAACCTACAGTAGCAAGATTTCTTTATTGTACAAAGTTTATAATAGGTACTTATAGGACCTATATGAAGAAATAAAATAAGATATAATAAGGATCTCCAAGGCGCTTGAAGTTTGGACGTGCGCACTTGGCCAGCGTGGAAGTCTGTAACTTTAACGTGACTTTCGTCTTAAATACAAAAGGAATTAAAAGCTTACAAATGCTTAAAAATTTTGACATCTTATGATGAATTGTGGGTTATTGTAATTACAATACACCTCTGCAAGCCCGAATGTTCTGTAACCGCGAGTACACCTTGCAAAGTTCATCAGATAATGAGTACATTTGTTGCGTGTGAAACTAGAATTCCATTTTGCACGAAGCAAAGTTTCGCGTAAGCATCAAAGGCGAGCTCTTAAACTCGAAGCCGACTCGATAAATCATGCTTCGTTTAAAACATTCTAACGCTTCATTTTGCAGATTCAGCCCGTAGATCCCGTCCGAAAGCACCCACAAATACAAAGTTACCTTAACAGCTCTTTTGTAATAAATCCAATGGAATGTTGCGTTACAACAGCAATAATGCGAATCAGATTAGGAATGGTGTGTTACGTTTTGTTTTAGTACGCTTTTGCTGATAATTAATGTCAGTTGAGGCGTGCACACATAAACTTTACAAAGTACAAATGTCTTAACCATTTGTAAGTAATCGAATTGTCTATTTGTTTCGCTTAGTTCATAATATTTAGTACCGCGTCGACACGTTGCATATGCAGTTTTATATGTATGTACATTCATATATTTCGCTTACTTATAGTCTCGCGGTGAACATAAATGCGCGCGGCAATTAAAAAATTTCATAATAATGTACCTTTTATTACGGAAACGAAAATTAAAATCTCATTTGGCAAGTACATTCGGATTTCCAATAATAAGTACACTTCATATGATTCAGTAATCAATTTCGCTTTAATGCTTGCCAAATCTTCTCACATGTTCGCAAATTTGACTTATTAACCACCATAAGGGCGTAAAGTTATGCAACCTAAGAAATGTGCTCGTAGCCTGACATGCTTGGAGATCACAAGCGAAGTGGAAAGTTAAGCAACGCAGGTGCGGACGGCCCTTTAGAAGGATGATCATTAGTTGCGAATCGTACAAGCGTTACTGAACTTTGGAGAGCGTGTTAAGGAACTGATCCTGTTTTTTATTATTAGATAATAGTGGTTTGCCTTGTGAAAGCTTTTCAAAACTTCTGGAAATCGGCATGCACAGCATCTTGTATCTGGACAACATGATGGAGTAAGATCAGCCTTCCGCAATTATAGTAAGCGGTCAGCGGTCAGCGGATGTCAAATGCCTCAAGAAGACCAATATATAGCGTAAATGCTTTTTTAATTATATTAGCATTCAGGTCGTGTACAGGTTTTAATAAAACGAGCGTTTAAAATTCTTCGCCAACTTCATAAACCTTTATTACGTCATATCCGCCTAGAATCCAATTTTAAATTCCAATAGCGCCAGTGCAATAGCGTATGGATTTGAACTCATAAGTCATGCGACCTTACACTGATGAAAGCGGTCTATAGAATCTCACTGCAGATTGCATACAACACGCTCGCAAAAACTGTTGACAACATTTTGCAAAAGAATTTAAAATGAAAGAAGCATAAATAGACGAACACTCAAAAAACGAGCTATTATGTTGTCCCAAAAATGCATATGCAATGGTGCCATTATGCGGTGTGCACTCCAATGTGCGATCTCGTTCACCATAAGCATTCAAACATGAATTTGGGGCTCACGGGTGACGTCACAACATTTACGATGTAAATTTTGGACGGTGGATCACAGCAGGATCTGGTTTGGAAATTCGTAACGCTGCTTAGTAATTCGGCACTCACTGAAATGTTGATTTGTTGGCCTTTAAATATGACCAAAATCGGACAGATTCAGTGAGTAACTATAAATCATAATTGAATATAAATAATAAGAATGAAAGGCAGAAAAACAGAATTCTTCACCATGTTATAATTAGCATACAAAATGATTGTTTAATTATAATAAGGACATTTACCTAATATAAGTCCTATAATTACACGGATGGTATTTCAATGATAGCTATTTTTAAAATAAGGAATTCACTTTAATGTGAAATTTCCATGAACCGGAATAACTTAGACCAACACGTATGGGAGCGGATATATTTTGATGAACTTTGAAGTATTTATTTTAAATACTCTGTAATCAGTAAAACATCTCCAAAATGAAATATATCAATTGGTTTTTTTGGAGTTCAGAAAGGTCTTGCACAGATACAAAGTATAAATAAATACGATATTATTGAAATTTTCTTGAGTATGTTAAGATAAACTGAGTTTACAAAATCTATCAGGAATTTAGTTAAAACTTATGTTTTGAATAATTCTTTTCATCTTAGGTTTTTCTATTAAGAATTTAGTAAAACCTTCTGCTTAGGAATCCTTAAAATTTATTTTCCCCCTGCTAGCATCTGCCTGTCCGTATATAAAGGTTGTATGAAAGAAATCTCTTCATGCGTGTCAAGGCTGTCTATTGCACGTTTTCTTGTGAAAATCATTTAATCCTTCTCTTTTGAAATTTAATGCGCAATAAATTGTATTTTATTTTCCTTTTCCAAGTTTGTCATTCGCGTTGAAAAGTCACACCAACATCAACTAGGCGTGACGACGTTACAGCTCCGTGCATCAATATGGCCGGAAGTTAGTGTCAAGTTATTTACTAGCCGGCCGTACAATAACCATATAATTCCATTGCAATAGATTACCAAGTCGCGGTGAATTACTGAATGGACGATCGCAACAAATAGTATAGTAATTCCAAAGAGTTTTGAATACGGTCCAACACTATTTTGGTCGTCGAACGGTGATCTTTAGCTTTTATTTCGTTTTGTTCTGCGATCCCGGCGGTTAGAATGGCGGGTTTACTATAGGTGCTTAGATAAAAGGAATTGTTGAAATGTATTAAATACGAAGCGATGTGCTTCATTCGTTACTTGGCATTTCTATAAATATTTTAGATGAATCCATTACGGTATTGTACATGCTGATGTGTATGAAGCCAGTCCGTTACATTGCAATGTCAAAATATAAGTGTAAAGTTAGTGTTATGGGCCATCCATATAATTCATCTGATATTTAATTCGAGATTAGACTGCGATATTTTGTGAAACATAATGTTAAGAATATAGGGAGTTAGAAGTTATTACAGGTTGTGAAACAAATATCTTTGTAGATAAAACAGCAATAAAACTAGTTCAGTATCGAAACATACCTACACGCGTATGTATATGTACCTACTCGTATGTACATATAACATACTCAGTGCAAGTAGGTTCTTAATTCGCAAGCCTTATTGTACAGTTATATAATATTAAAAGCATTTTCAATATAATATTAAAAGCATTTTCAATATAACTACATTATTTTATAAAAATTAATTGAAGTGAATAAAGTTTTAATTAAAGAATTTTATTAGATACAGTAGTAGGCAATGGAAATAATCGAAACAATATTCATATTGAATATACTTTTTAATCTTTGAATATCTAACTTCATTTAATTATTCATAAAATTTAATATTATAACATTTATACACTGTATACGTAATCATTGAATCATGAAATTTAGTTGCTAGTGCTTATGTACATACATATTACAATCGGTCATATTAGTACGGATAATACATCGCCAAATTATAAAGCCCTTTTGAGTCGGCAGTGATCAGTCGAATAAATATTTTTAATAATAGTAGTAGCCGATAAAGCAAAGTGATTTTCCATACAATTGGACAGCAGGTACTAATTAATTGTATAGTATATAATGGTCAAGTAAACATGACACAAAACATAAGAATCAGAACATGCCTGGTCGGGCAGGCACACTGTATATAATAGTATGAGTAGGTACTCTCGCTTCATCACGCCAGTTGTATTATGTCGATTAGAATAACGACGAATCTATTGCTATACACCGAACATAATTATTCAGACTCGCGAATCCCAATTCAGTAAAACAGAGTAATTTTTACTTTAATTGTAACTAGGTACATATGTATGTCATTATCGTTTATCATCTTCATTACCATCAGCCTGTTTAAGTCCACTGTTGGACATAGGTCTCCGTTGAAGAGTTTTTACAGAGCACGAACTCTCACATCTCCTTCGGTGGTAATAGTTGGCGGCAAGGACACTTAGCCTTGCCTAGTCAGGTTGCGGTATAACCAGATCCACCAGGTCTACCATTTATCAGTACTAACAAATCATAATACTATTTCCAAAACAGTCTCTAAGCATACTCGTTATATTCCGCCTTGTTATAAGAAAATTTCATTGCATTATAATAACAAGCGGCTCGAATTCCATTATAACATCTAAATGTAGAGTTGAGAATTCACGATAATATGTTTTTATTTAGATGCTAGATATTTTACTGTACATATATTATCGTCTAGCCGCTAGTTTATCTAGTCGTCTGCGGCTCGCAGCTAGCGCAGATGCACCGGGTGTCGTTTGTGTCTCAATAATGAATGCATTGTCCGTCAGTATTTGCGCTTAGGACTATTTTTGTTGAAACCTGTCTGCGTTCGTCATTGGAAAAAGGAGTAGAGTTGCCATAATATTTAACGACTTAATTAATAAGGCGTAATTAATCATTATTATTAAGTATTAAGGGGTAATTAGTTATTCACTATATTTTGTAATACTCAAATAAAAATTTACAACAGCTGACAATCTCTTCAAGTAAAATAATTATTTTATAACGGGATCTAAATCATTAGGTGGAATTTAATGGCAATAAAAATAAATTCATGATTATTTATTTTTACATTATTATTCTTAGAGTCCTATTCGAAATCGTTCGTTGATGTCCATGGGCGATAGTGACAGGTTGTGACTCTAAAACCACTAGTCACCGTAAGCAACATTACTCATTTGCGTGCATTTTTCCTTATAAATTATAAATATCCATACCTAATCAAGTTAACTTTTAACAGATAGCAAGAAATTTTTGACACCTATCCATCCCTAGATCACTTTAAGGACAGAAAATTTGCTTCAAAAGAAAGTTATTACAATTTATATTTTTAATACCAACAGCGTCTCCATGCCACATGGATCCAACGGTGTTCTATCATGAATGAAGACACATTTGCCAACGACAACGAGTCCAGGTATTTGATTTATTCCGAGACCAGACCATTGTAAACTTCCATCATAAGTATTTTTATTGTACCTCCCGACCAAGCTACATTTCGTTCGTTAATACATAGCAATTACTGATGAACGTGATATAAATATTGTTATTCACGCAATTTTAATTAGCGGAGTTAATTAATTGTAAATTATAATTAAAATATAAATCTAGTTTGCTTTTATGTTTCACAGGTTGTTTTTCATTTATTACACAGAGATTGCTTTTGGCCTCCGCGTTTAAAGTAAAATGTTATTTATTTAACAAAATAAATAGATGCAATTTGTATTTTGGTATAATGGTTAAGGACATGTTATTATGATAATTAATTTTGTATTATAGTAAATGCCTCTAAAAATATCCACACAAACCGTTCGGATAAAAAAATTGTATTACTATAATAGACATTAAAGATAAATTATAATTAAATATTGGGTAACACAAACAACGAACAGAAAATTGATTTATTAATATAAAAAATCTGCCTATTTCGAAAGGAACGTGCCACAACGGCACGTGGAGTAAAAATAAAAATACGTAAAAACGCTACGACAGTAATTGCAGAAGCTGAACTAAGCATAATCAATTTCTGCAGTAATAGTTTTAAATATAATATAAGTATAATTGCAGGTATGGAACGTTATAAAATTGTCTTCGACCATATGAGCCCGCTACTGACTAAAATACACGAGGCAGAAATTTTACCCACAGTAATCTTTACAAGGAATCTATTGTCGTAATTACGCAGTTATAGCCGCGTCGTGATGTCGCTGCGAAAGATCCTGCAATTTGTGAAATATTTGGAATAGTCCCGTCGGCGGCCACCAACGCTCCCCCGAACACACAGACGTTGAGATTCAAGATCTAATTAAGACTAATGGCTTGTCTAGCGAGAAAAAATTGTATTTGTATCGTAAGTCGTATTAAGTAAAATTATCTTACAACGTCGGATTTTGAGCTACTGGTAGGTTAGTTGAAATCATGGACGTTTCTAGATAAATTATTTGACGAGATAATTATGGTTTTAGTAAAACATATAACAATAAAGTTCTAGAATATAATTTCTGAAATTGTAAGTTTTTTTTCTGTTACTTGTTTCAATAACGCCAATAATTAAACATTTACGTAAAAAGAAAGATAGGTTTATTATTTCTTGCCAAATAAATGTAGTTAGATTTGACAAGTGATTTCAGTTCAGATATTTTGTTCGAATATATTTAGAGATTATAAATAGTATTTTAGAAATCAATGTATTAGACTAGCAGACTATGTGATCAAATGATTAGATACCATTAATATAATATAGGTACTTAGCAAGTATCATTGATACTTTATGACATTTTCAAATTACTTATTCAGCCATCTATGCGACGAGGACTGATCTGTGTAACCGATCGCACTGCAAAATGACAAGACAGAAATGCGTCCTAAATATTTATATATTACTTGTCGCATATTGTTTAAAAATCCCAAAGCTTTAAGAATCATCACTAGCACTCCAGCAAAAACGGCCGCTTTACTGTTTCAGTCATGTAGACGGGTTTCCAGTCAGAGTAAGAACGGTCAAGGCGAAAATCGACTACGTTGGTCAAGTGTAGATTGATTGACTTCAAACGCCTTAGATAGGATTCTGGAGAACTCCCCAAGACACCTATTAAGACAAGGCTTAAGATTAAACTTCACTAAGATGTTACCTTGCTATATTTTGCTTCATTCTCCAAGCAAATGACGTTTAATTTTTGAAATGTACATAATTTTTCGAAACAAAAATCCGCATCAGGATTTGATGTAAGACCTCCCGAGTAGGGTCTCAATTCTAAACTCAAAGGCCACTCTTACACTTTCAAAACATATTTATGTAAATGTTGCACAATTAATCTTCCATCTGTGCCCATATAAGTAGTTTTGTGTGTTTACCATTCCACGCGTGTGTAGTTCGGCCGGAGCGAACAAAAAGCTATCTCCAACACGGGTCCGTGTGTCGCGGGTGGTCTCAGCTCAGACATTTCAATAATGACGGTCTACTGACGTGATGCCGCTCTTCAGAGACGAGACAAGAAAAAATGAGTCGCAAGAAAGGAGTAAATACAGATAAATCGAAATCAAACATAGAGTAATTGCTTTTGATTCTTTGAATTTGTTGCAGTCTGGGTGGCAGACTCCACAATAGAGGCTATGGCTTGGCCATATATCCTATTATCATTTATTTTTAATGAACATATATTTCTGTGACGTTCTTACTAATTACAGGCACTTCAGGTTTGTAAGGATCATGGAACATTGCATATCCCACAAAGGACCTGGTGTCATAACATAATAATAACAGGTGATACTCAAAATCAGTCAAACGAGATAGAGTCAGCTACCTTGTTTACTGTTTTAGTAACAAAAAATGTCAATAAACAATACGTGTTGTGTTACGAGGACGTCTCTTTGTCCGATTCAATTACGTAATCCAATTTCTTCTAAATCTGTATCGTAAACATGATTATACTGAACCAATAAAAGATGCCGCCGATTCTTTAAAGCTTTGCGAGAAACTCAGGTAGAGTCACTAAAAAAATGCCGACAAAGTATCCATAGACACAGAAGCAATTTAGATAGGTTACTGCAGGTAATAATAATAGTTATACATATAATAAAACTATACACTGGTTGTTGCAAGAATAAAGATTACCATAATTCTTAGAACATTTATTTAGGTGCTAGTAAAGCGACTCTATACGTTCGTAAACCTGAAAAACTTATTAGAAATTTTTAATTTACTTTAATGAAATTTGCAGAATTGATTTGTGTATTAAGGAACACAAAATCAAAATACTGTCTGTAGATCCGCGAGCCACGAATGAAATTCAAATAAGGATTAGAAAACTATAAGTTGTTCTATTTTCATTCCTTAATTAATAATTACATATAAAAAACGTCATGCCTGTAATCCGCGAAGGGGTAGGCAGAGGAGTGTAGTACACTGCCACGTTTCACCAGTTACGTTTAAGACCCATGGAATTGCTGGTGAGCCTATTGCCATACCTACACCGGGCACAATTCCTTATTAATATATGTTTTGTAATATACAGGCTATGTACTGTTGATGAATTTAGACAAATGGATAGAGTTTCAACGCATATCGCTAGGAAACGTTTGAAGAAGGACGATTTCACATGCAATATATCGAGGAAAATTTAGCAACTGCTTCAACATGTGCTCTACAAATCAAATATGCATTTTACGATAAGTTACATTTACGATCATTGACCGATCATCCAAGTATTCGGCTTGTATTCCAGTGTTTAACTTCCGGTTGAGTCGTTGCAAGCATGACTGCCAATCGGGAGGGTCCTAGGTTCAAATCTCGGGTCGGATACAATCAGATTTTTCTAATTTAGAATTTCTAGTAGTGATTCAGAGTCTGGATCTGTGCCCGGTGTCTGGCAATAGGCTCATCACCTATTGTATGGGACGTAAACGTAACTGGTGAGACGTGGGAGTGTAAAACTCATCTGCCTCACGCTGGGATTACAGGCGTAATGTTACGTTTTGTTGTTTAAGTTTTGCATTATGTTAGCGACAAGCAAAATAGCGCTATTAGTGCTTCAAGACGCCGTGCTAGATGTTAACAAAGCCTAAATGTAAATCAGCGGTGATCAAAGGCGTGATCTTGTTCATAGCCAATTAGGTGAAAGAAAATAATTTGAGCCGTAGCGGAAGCTGAAACCGTTTACAAAAATGGTGTATAAAATAATAGCCGTGACAATAAAATTAGACGCAATAATAAATAGTGAAACGGTCGATTAAATTATAGATGATTTTAATGGAATCTGTTATTTATTAACACAGAATATTTTATTACGCTGTATTAAATTAGATATCGTACGTAAACGTGTTACAATTTATTGCTCCGAAACCGCATAATATTTCACTCGTGGACAAAAATTTTCGACGATTTTATCGATATCGACGATTAGGTATCGTTATTATCATTAGTTTGCGCTGGATCAATATTTACATACATTATATCAATGATTAGTTTGCCTTCGAAAATATACAAATCATTTATATACATACACAGCAAGTGTAAATGTCAATCCCTCTGGAGTTCTAATTAATTTTGGACGTTTTATTTGTAATTAGATTTTGATTCATATTGTATTTTAATAGTTAACATATTTGTTGACAAATGTACTGGAATTACGCATTTCTCTGTAATTATTATATCGATAAAACCTCACTAAGTAAATAATGTAAGTAAGAGCAGGATTTTATTAATAATTCCTTATTTGGTCAATATAACAAAAACGATATAGTCGTCGCATATTGTGAGATGTAAGGAGTGGTAGCCTAATAGTTTAATTCAGCCTCCCTCGCTCCGTGTCCTGAGATCAAACCGCAACGCGAATATTTGTGAAATAAATATGAATTTTAGGTTAAATATCAATTTCAGTTACGGTGAAGAAAACCACCGTGTACCTATATACCAATATACTATTTAAATTCTACTGATTTGAATAGCTCAGCTCAGGGCATCTAGGAGAGAGTTGTTTATAAAGGCCAAGAGAAGCTGGACCACTCACTTACCGGATCTGTATTGAGAACGCGCCTTAAATGTATTTTGTTGTATTAGTTTCAACTTGCTTTTATTTTATGATCTATTCTAAATTTCAAGTCAGATGTTTCTTCAATAGAAGGCTATCTATGACGATTTTAATATTATTGTTGATGAGCGAGGGAAGTCCCCGAGGAACATAACAGGTAGGATCTTCAATCTTAGACTACCCTTATAAGAAATAAGTGTGAGAATATGTACGTTTAAATTTCGAAAGCTTTTATACGAGTACTTCTGCGTTATTGACGTGATTGCATAAATTATTGAACATTACTGTTATTTATTTATTTATTTATTTATGGGTTTTTAAGTATTCATAGTCTACTATGAAGTTAATATTTCCCAAAAAGTTACGTATAGCAATACTTATATATGTTAGAGCTGATGTTGACAAGGATAACAAATGATATGTTTTTAAGCTAAAATATGTACTAAATGTGGATAAGGTACATCAAGTACACGATTTACATTCAAACGCTACCATTGTGAAACATTTATTTGCCCATACGATTTATAAAACTTTTCATGAGCATAATATACAATTCGTTAATTAAGCTGACTTAAAAATAATGTATTAAGTACATATC
The DNA here is from genome assembly GCA_018245755.1 of Parelbella macleannani. Taxonomy (NCBI): domain Eukaryota; kingdom Metazoa; phylum Arthropoda; class Insecta; order Lepidoptera; family Hesperiidae; genus Parelbella; species Parelbella macleannani. The sequence continues at coordinate 5,581 of DWEE01000262.1, read as the reverse complement.
TACGTACAACACGTCCATAATAAAATAAATCAGCCCTTTTATTCCCGATTTACGATCGCAAGCGGCGGTCTTGTCGACGCCGAATCAAATTGGCTTGAATGATTAAGAACTACAAGATTTCGTTTGTTATGCGTGCGCATGCGCAGAAAGCTCCTTACTCACCATCAGCGATGCAACTGGTTTACGAGCGCTAAGCGATGTATTAGCCGGATATCTTAACACTTGCCGTCCGCACGTCTGTCATCGTCACGTGGTGTCGCCGGACGGCATAGTGTTAACTTTAGAATCCCTATTGAACTCCTGAAGAACTAATACCAAGAGCAAACACCAACCATCGCAATGCTGAAATCATTGATCTACTTGTACCCACGATGGCCCCAGTAAAACGATCTCAAGTCGTAAATCAGACTTCTTAGACATTTGCATTCTAAAAAATATATCCCTCTCTTTAAACGATATGGAGGTTCTTTATAAACAAGAACTGCAATACTATTCAATTTAATGGATTTAAACATCGCTCATAGCTCACCAGCTATAACCTTTAGGTTACGGACTGGTCATATTATAAAAGATCTAGGTGCCCGCAATACAACCTAAATATAAAACAAACTTGTTACAGATTGTATAAATATAGGTAATTCTGCTATCCTCACTCCCTATCCCACATGTAGCCTAGGACTACTAGGGGAGTCTAACAAGCGCACGAGCGCAAGTAATTCCCTGATGAACCAAAGGTTCTTATTAAAGTAAAGATGTAAACAAAAGAGCAGAAGAGCGTCATCAGAAAATAAAAGGATGGTCATACTTCGTATTTTCCATTTACTCCTACTTTCGGTACTCTTTGGCGGATGGGCGAGTACCTAAAGATGATGTACTCACAACCGTAATTTTCTTGTATACCTACGTATATATGTAGCTTCTTATTAAGCCATCAAACTCATGCCGATACGAGCGTGTACCCGGTGTTTGTATGTCCGCAGTGCAATTTATAAAGTTTAGGCTTACGTAAATACTGGATCGCTTGAGACAAATTGCATTTTAATTTTTCTTGGAGATGCTCTTTATTCATATAGAAACGGCCTTTGATGTTTTTTTAATATATTAGCCATTTTTCGCGAATATTTATAACAATATATAAAATGTTCTTCTATATAATATATTGTTACAAATATATAATTGACCATGATTCTTCATATACATCTTCAACCGTTTTATTGTTCCATTATTGCTCACGGATCTTCTCCCTAAACAAGAAGGGGTAAGGCCATACTCTGCCATGCTGGCCGTGTCCGGGTTAACTTAACTTATCTTTAACATTGCACTACATAGAATAAACATTTGCTCAATATAAACCGTGTTTCGAAATCTCCATTCTCAATTGTCGTTATCCATAACAATAAAAAACAAACTAATAAAACCTATCAGAAATAATTGGCGCATTCGCGAATGTATGTAATAAAAGAGGCAGATAGAAAATAGTAAAGAGAAAATATCGTAAGTGGCCAGTACCCTAAGGATTGAATCAGAAGTACTCTTGTACTGGTAATTATACTTGCTCTTACCCTTCAGACCGGAACGCTGCATAGTTTGATTATACTCCAAAAGTTAAGGGTTCTAGACCGATCGTACAAAAGCCCTGCGAGCCTACTTTACTGCAGTTTAATATATAGTGCATAATATCTTATTAAGGGGAACTTAAAAAAAAATTTCAAAATGCAATATAGATTTATTTTAAGGTAATATCATGTCTTATGAAATAAGACTATAAGCAATTGTAGTCAAGTGAAATAATTAGAAAATGGGTAATTAAGTAAAAGATATTAATAATAATAACTGAGGTAACCGACATATGTATATTGAAGTGGAAGTGCGCAGGTCACATATGTCCCAGAACCGATGGCCGTTGGGACTGACGATTTCTCGAGTGGACACCGCGAACCGGTAGACGTTGGTACTGTGGGTCGTCCTCTGACCCTTTAGACTGACGATTTTAAAAAGGCAAGTGGTAGCGGCTGAATCAAATCTGCCGAGGATCGGGTGTTGATGGCACACCTTAGGGGAGGCCTACGTCCAGCAGCGGAATGGTAAAGGTTGATGTGATGATGATAGGTAATAAAATATCAAATCATATTTTGGGTAAATTTAGGCCATGGAATTTGATAGTTTCTATGTAACATTGAGGAATATTAATCAATTAGATTTATATCTTAAGTATTTGTATCTTACAAGTTTCCCTTATATGCATTTTATCAGCCGCCTAATTATTAGATATTATAGCTTCGCTTTCTTTATTATCAGATGGTTGTGTATGGCAAGGTTCTAAGATATAAATATTGTTTTATATTTAACAGTGAAAATTATTATAGACATTTTAAGTGTTCTCGGTATGATTCTGAAGCCCTCTTACACGGCAGACGGAACTTTCACATGCATGTCAGCCAAACGATGAAACAAATTTAAAATATTTGTAAGACAGATGTCGCTGTTACCATATTTGTGATTTTACCGATACATTCAATCACTTGAAATCCACGACTGTCAAAAATTTATAGTATCTTTATCATTATTATTATACCGTCACGCTAAGTTCCTTACTGGTAGAGCAGAGTGCGATGATTTTCAAATATGTCTCCTTACAGACCTGACTTCTTCCACAGTCATCACTCACTTTATACACGCACTCCGGTTTCAGAGACTTTTCGCATACATTTACTTATTAACTTGGTTATTTACTTATTGTATTTCATTTGTGTAGCCATAAACTACCGAAAACAGAACAAGCAGTTAATGAAAAACACATAAAAACAAGGTACACAAAATAGACCTAAATATTTTCGAATCCCACTGTAATTAACGGTCCGCCAGAGAGAACGCTCTAATAAGTATAAGCCTCTGAATCCGATAGTGCCGGATAAGCTCCTACATGTTAATTACATGTAACTAGACGAGCAAACAATTTCCTCTCGCAGTTTATAGTTCTTATTACGGCTTATTGTGGCCTAAAACATTTTTCTATTATCAAGCTTTTAAGATTGAAAGCCGTAATTAAAAAAAGGGTTGTGTATTAAAAGGCTACTACTTCGTTTCTTTCTACATGTATAAATGAAAGGAGCAATGAATATGTCAAATATATTATTAAACAGGTAAATCCCACATGAACATATGTGAGTTAAACCGGACATAGTTAAATCATGTAGGTAGGTCGAATCTATGCAGCAACTATTTTATTACAGTGGAATGTCACCTTTGCATTCAAATTTATTGTTCTTTTTATAGATTGTGCTTTTGATATAACTACGAATTTATTCGTAAGTCAAATTTTATTATTCTTCGATAAATAAAGAATTACGAAATGATCTCAAATTTTTTTTATTAATACTTTATAGTAAGTGGAAATAGCAATTGAATGGAATATCGCGATAGGGTATCGTATAATACATTTCCTCTTAGCGGACTTAGTAATAGTTAACTTATGTGAAAAGCCATTTTGTGGTTTTCTAATAATAATAATGGTACAGTTAGCAAAAGAAAAGGCATATTGTGCAGTTTAATGAAAACAATTAGTTTAGAAAAAAATAATAATAATTTAAAGGACAATTTTTGTAAAAAGCTAGAAAATATATTAACAACACAAACATAGTGATAAGATCAAGTTCAATAAAAAATATAAAAAAAATATATAATAAATATGTGTGTGACTACACCGTGTACCTAACTATTGAAAATATTTTTGAAATACGAAAATTGCATTTTAAAGTAATATAACGATACATTCAAAATTATTCTTTACGTTTTATTTTTAAAATGTAATCGATTCCGCTTGGTAGAGTTCAGGAATGTAAGCAGGTTGGTTTTTCCTTGAGAACGGATTAAAGAGTGGTAGCGGGGCCATAAATCTGCGCATTAAACTAACCTATCGAGAGATTGCAATCTTCACCCGCGACCGTAATTGTGCCAGTATCGATGTCCCGCCGGGCATTAGAAAATATTTACTTAGCTTTATCAAAAATATTTATATCGCTCTCAAGAAAATAGTACTAACACTAGAAATATTTAAAGAACACGCTTTTTTAAAGATTATTAGTTATGTTGCAAATGAGTACATATACATATGTACAAGTGTGTAGTATAAACGAACTATAAATGCAGTTATCCTAATTATTAAAATGTAATGAAGAATTTGATGAACGAATGTTTTTAACAATAATCAAAAATACACCTTATATTACAAAAGAAGCAAAAATGAATATTCTATTTAACTCTGCAAATATAAATATTATTATGGATAAAATTTTGAAAATATTAAAAACGGTCACAGGCGGCTGATTTCCTCATAGCATGCGGAAAGTTCTGTTGCATTGCGGCTCAACGCAGCAATAAATCTCGGCATTAAACTGACCTGTCGTTAGGCTATCCGAAGATAGCAATCTGAACATCGTAGACGACCAATAAGAAAATGTTTGAACACTACCGTTCCTGCCTTGCGAAATTGAAAACGTACATGCACTTACTTATACGATAATTATAACTCACATGAAACCATAAAAAAGCAATAATATTAATATCGCAAGAATAAAAGCAATCAGTTTCATGAGTTTACTACAAAGGAATCGGAAAGGAAAAAAAAGATTAAATACTGCCTCCAATATAAAGGTACGTGAACAAAACGAAATAATGTACACTATAAAATACTCTCCTTAAACAGTTCGAATGCGTTCGTAAATTCAATTGCCATATTGAAATAAATTGCTTGTAATCTTATACCCAAACAGCCAGAAAACAACCGAATGAGCAATATCGAGTTACTACGTCGAATGGGTCCACTTTTGCTTTCATTTTGTTAACCCTGTCATACGATTTGTAAAGAAACATGGACGGATTGGGCTAACGATAATATCTCCAACTCGTCTAAATTCAGATTATTTGTATTTTTTTCCAAAACATTTTTGCATGGAAAGATGTAGCATCTTATGTATAATGGATACCAAAGCATTATGTATGTTCCTGCTAAGTTTTGTTTGCATCATTATCAATGTTAGCAGCATCAACGACATCAATTTCGCCATCAACAGCATATTAACCTTTATTATTATAGCACTCTATACTCTTCTAGTTATTTTGCAGAAAACATTTCAATATATTTGGCGAAATGGATACTAAAGACGGGCTTACTTTAATACGACACGTTTAAAAAATTCTCAGGGTTTTAGGTTTTACACAGCGCAGTGCAGAATAACATATCATTATTATCATCATCGTTTTCATATTCAAAAACTCTTTAATTGTTCCGCTATGGGACACAATGCCAAGTTTATAGTTATTGTCTGCTACGCTGGCTTAGTGCGTGTTGGTAGACTTCATACACCTTAGAGTATTAACATAATATCATCATCATTATCAGCATATTTCCGTCCACTGCTGGACATAGGCCTCTACAATAGCACGCCACGAAGCTCGTTCTTCAAGTCCACGTATCCAACTGCGCCAGCCACTTATGCTACGTTTGCCAAGACGCGGTCTACACTCCAAAACACGTCTACTCCAACGGTTATAGGTTTTGCGACAGAAGTGATCAGCACAC
>DWEE01000261.1:0-19192 GCA_018245755.1 Parelbella macleannani | reverse complement strand
CGGTAGCTATGCTTTAATATGTAGGTACGCTGCGGGTATTATCCGTGCAATTACATTTCTTGCTATACCAAGATGTGTTTCGCTACATTTTTTAAATATTATGAGGACGTAGAAAGAGATTTATACATATTATAGCAAAGTGTGTGGTCAGTCAACCGTTACTATAAATAATATATGGTAATATATTATCATATACATTGCTATAATATATATTACAGCTTCGCCGGTAATGACCTTTACTCGTTTGACCTTTTCCTAAAACCTCGCATACATTAATACGGATGTATGTATACGTTATATTTTGCACCCATAAAATTATGTTCGGATTTGTTTTTGACTTTGATAACATTATTTTATGATTAACGTAATGTTATAATTAGTAAATAAATTTACCACAAATACACACATAAAATATATGTACGTGTAAATACATAAATACGAGCATAAACAGTCGCTTTAATAATAATATAACATGACTCATTTATCGTTTAGTTCATTCGATGACAAGACGTGGATTTTCGCTACGTCACGAATACCTGAAAGCGCGGGACCTCCGGATTCCGGAAACAAATGTGTTACAAGAAATACTTAAACAATATAAATATTATAAAATGTGTAGGTACGTACAACGTAAATGATGAAAGACTTAAGGAATTTTGTCTAGAACGGGTTTTTTGGGTGTATCGTATCAAATTTTTGGAACGTTAAGATTAAGAGTGCCTCTCACGGTCCTAGGAGCGCTCACAGCCGATGAATGAATGATAAAACAAATAAAAGAGTGAGGAAGACTCTTACTCAGCGGCCTAGCTCACTTATTACTTGGAAACAGTTATTTCAACACAATTTCATCATTTTCATAAATTAAACAATAATTGTCAATTTTTTAAATAAAAAATAACCATTTAGATAATTGTATATTGTACAATAGAATTTTATATAATACCTTTAAATTTTTAAGGAAATGCATTCATTTTTTGATATTGTCAACGCGGCAACCCTTAGTGCGCATGTGTAGATTGAAGTATAACTTGAGAAGACTACCCTCCCAGCTCTACATCCGTCACTAATCTTGTTAGGAGCTCAAGAAAGCGTACCGAACTCTACTATATATACACTGAGATACACATATTCAACTACATACTTCGCTTACGGAAAAACAACCGGAAGTGGTTTTCTGACTTGACTATTAATATTTATTTTTTACTAACGTAACAAAAATTAAATAATATTAACGTTGAAAGGATATAGTGTGTGCTCAGTAATATTATTTGCATATCAACTTATTGTCTGTTGTCGAAATTTTGTGACGTGAAGTGGTATATAGAAAAATTTATTATTTCATTTGGATTTCAAATGTCTGCATCGAAGAAATATAGGTATGTGTCAAGGAAAAAATATTTTACCTCGAAACTGGCATTTTATTACCTTTATTTATGATTAGTTATATTATTTTGAAATTGTTTATTATTATTGTGTAAGATAAATGGCGTAAAATCGTAACGCATCGAATCGGCAGCTTAAAAAGTATTTACAAAAATATTCTCATTTTCCTCATACTTCACGTCGATACGAATGCCTAGGCAAAACAAATGTCTGAAGCGTTCTCCAATATATTTACCAATTTAAAACTGTTTATGTAAATACTCATCAGTAGTTATCCAGACTTTCGACATTTTCCAAACAGATTTTAGGGTTTTCGAATATATTTAACTACTATTAGCATATAATACGGGTATATCCTCTAAAGTCAATCTATGAATTGGAGAAAATTTTGGGATATAAACTGTGTTAAATTTTGTTGCTTAAAAGGTTGTGTTAGAATTATCTATTTCTAAATTTATTTTTTACTTAATGTTTCAATACAGGTAATCGATGCCTTCTATTAGAAAGTAAAATCGTAAACACATCTCTACTGAAGTTTTTCTTCGTCTTTCTAATTCTTCAATAACAGCAAAATGACAGTGAATCAGGTAAACAATGTTTTGTCGATTAATACGTGATCAATATTTGCTAAAATCATAGTAGAGAGCGCTAAATTATTACTCATATTCGACCGACTCTATTAATTTAACTTCCCCTGTAATTTATAGAGAAAGAGAGACATTATTATTTATACAGAAAAAGAGATCAAAAACCATACTCATTATTACATTTTTAATACTTAACGTAACGTAACATCACGCCTGGAATCCCCGAAGGGGTAGGCAGAGGAGTGTAGTACACTTCCACGTCTCACCAGTTACGTTTCTACTATGTAGGTAGTTAGATCGGCTATGTCGTTGAGTGCTTCGATAACTTATTAATCAATTACTTTTCATACGCTAATATTTGCTTCAGTTCGTTTTTGAAAGTTATAAACAAGGCTAGCAACTTTTTTTATAACATGGAAACGTGTACTAAGAATCTAAGCCTGACATCCAGGTTCAAGCTACGCTAATTATATACCGGTCAAGTTCAAATTATTAATTAAATTATGCACCTAACTGTGCCAGGTATCTGGGCCGTCGGTAAAGGTTATAATAGGTACATGCCAAGTATGTTACGTAATAAGAAAATAGGAAAAGAAATGTATAAGCATACGAAATCGTAAAAAAATATTAATTTGATTAACTATCAGATATTTTAAGACTGTCCAGAATATGAAACTGAAATCACTGCATCTTTGTTATGGTTACGAGGCGTTGTGAAATCATACATTTCTTTCTGGAATATTCTATCGAATATCTGAATATTTGACAGTAATAGTTTTGCGGTAACTATGTATTTCAACAACTTTTTGTTCTATTAATAAATTCGAACCCAAGCTATAATTGAGATATTGCTTAAGACATAGAAAACATGCATAAGCTTCAAAACTCATCAACATATTCGCCATAACGTCATCATGAACATAGGTAAAATGATTTAGTAACTAATGAAAAAATAGGTAAATCATAATTGAATGAAAAGCAGCCTCAAAATAAATTAGAAAAATGCTACTACATATATAAAGAAATAATTATGAAAGTCTGCAGAGAATTGAATGTTTATCCAACGTTATTTCAAATAATGCAATTCATGGTATTGATCATAAACTACATTTGCAGGAAGCACTCGACGCATGGCGGGAGCCCAGCGACATGTCGGGCATGACGGGAGCCAGTATGCTGCGCACGCGACGCAAGGATGTCAATGTCAAGCCCAACCGGAAGTGAGTACCATTCGAAAATTTCTACGATATCCTATATGACGAGTGTGTACACCGTTCTCTCGGGATAGTATCTTCCCCGAGGCCTCATTTAAAACACTTAATCTGTGTTATCTAATAGGTACATTTGCTAAGTTTAATTCACAAATTGTTTCTTATGCAACAGATTGGACCGGAAGTCTTCCCGGGGCATGCTCTACGAGAACGAGGAGCTACGCTTACGGACTATCAATATCAATGCAGAAGTCGAAAGGGGTAAGATTTCATGTTTATTGCACTGATTCGACAACGCTATGAAATTATCGGAAGCGATTCTCATGTCACTAAGGGATGATGATAGTACTAGGTATTTTAATGGTACAATGTACGTAAATGTTAATAGTGTTTACAAAAACGACTACGAACAAAAAAAATTACTAAATAATTCAACAATGCATCGGAATGAGCAAACAAATATCCATTATGTACATAATATTAATGTGCAGCAAGGACTACTGCCGTGATTGTGACGTCACTTTGCGCAGATGTGTTTACCTATGTCAAACACAGATGTCGCTACACGGATCTCTGTGTAACGGTGACTATTTAAAAAACTGTACGTAAATTAGGTAAATATATCTCAATACATTATTTAATCTTGGTATCTAATCTTAATAATGGTATGAAGATATTGTTAGTTTTATTTGGACATGCGCGCCGTTTAGAGATAAAAAAATAGTTTATGGATTGCTTTAATTGTTCACTATGTAAATCGTAATTTCTAGGCCTTCTTAAATTGCTCTTGGGAATATCTGAACAAAAAAATCCATTATCTATGTACCTCATTACAAATGCATATCTGTAAGTAATGTGTATTACAAGTACCTCATTCGCGTCGATAAAAGCTTAAGAAATTTTTGCTCTATTGTAATATGGCCGTTTGAAGGACCTAACAATACATGTATTTTAACATACAATTTTCATGTAATGTATTATTTTCACTGCAGAAATCACAAATTGGTAAGCAAATTAGAAATGTCCCTACAGTGTGGAGTACAAAGAGACTACTAGCGACATCTGTGTCCCATTTAAAAAATCTATAATACTGCATTTAACAAGTCGTTTTCGTCATTTTGCCGCGTCAACGAGTCGTAAAAAGCTAAAAACAAACCACAATTCCAACGTGTTCTGCAGGTCAGTCAGACATTAAGAAGCTTAAGCGAGAGAACGAGCAGCTGAAAAGAGAGATTTCCGCGCTCCGCTACGAGTATGACCGTCTCGACCGCATGCTGCGCGAACGCCGCTCTTCACCAGAACACTCAGACGTACGTTGCTTTATAGAAATATGTGATAAACATTCCATACAATCTCTTACATACTGAGACAAAAACAAGGACTACCTTAGAGGAACACTTTTATAATAAGTTTAGGTACCGTAGCGTTTCCTTCTGCATTTAAAACAAAAATGTTTACCTGAAACAACTTAAAATTTCTACTGGCAGGAATATCGTATGCAGAATTTATGTATGTGTATTACATGCGCTCCGAAGGGCGGATTCAATATGAATGGAATCCTGTTCACGAAAGTTTTAAAATTGCACAAAACTCAGCTGGTTGTTTAATACAATGAATGATACATAACAACAATGAGATTTTAACAATCCAAAGTGATATTTAGTAAACAGTAATTAAATCACAATATCGTTCGGCAGGACAACACGTCAGTTTGCAGCGCGTGCGTCAAATACGCGAACGAGACTCAATCTGGTACTGTCTATATGATCACGTATAAGCTTAAATCATCCTTATGCCGCTAGAAATAAAGTACAGTATTGTCGTTCCTTATGTCTGAAACAGCTGAGCTCACTTTTCTGTTTAAATTTAATAACCAGTTTCGTTCAATAGGACAGCGTATTAAAATGCGTCACGTCAAATATCTACGCTTTTTACTGCTGAAATTATAACAATGACACCAATATGGTGGCCACAGATCGATATTTCATCCTTTAGTGTTTGAAATCAAAGTGTACCACGCTACTTAAGAGCTAGACAGACCTATCCTCTTACCGTCCTAATAGCCACCTAAACCCCAATCAATTTATTGTGTTTCCGTTTGAAATAAACCACAGTGTCGTTCGGCAGGACAGCGTGTCAATTTGCAGCGCTTGCCCAGAATGCACAAGCGAGACCCAATCCCGTACTGTTGCATTTCATGATCTCAGCGTGGTGCCTGAAGAGGGGGAGGAGGGGAACAAGGTAATAAAAAAGTCTATCGCAAACATACACACATTTATTTTTAGGTCTTAGTACTTATGTCAAATAAAATGCATGTAAAATATTGAAGAGATGATAGCTCTGATGCAGTGGTAGGTAGGAAACGAAATATCATATAAGTATTGTCTATTTTAACGTTTATTGCAACGGCCGATAGCTAGTAGATAATCTTTATTACGCTTTTTTCACAACACGTTCTATCAGTTATCGTTCTTTATTCGTGCGAAGCCTTCATGATCGTGTTATACACTTCCGATGTATGGCTTATTTTCATGTTTCCATTAATTCCTAAAACTGCAATGTGTTTAGAATTTTGTATACCGTAATTAGAGAAGAGGAAGTTAAAAGAGGTTCTAAAACGAGGTCACATAATAGGATCTCGGAGAGTGATGTCGTACAAATAGATATATGAAGATCCATGACAATCGGTAGCGACGGGTAAGCAAAAGTGAAGAAAGATCGAGCAAAAGTTACTAAGAAGGAAAAAAGAACATAATTTCCGGAGCACGAAAACTGAAACTGAGTTTAAGAATCTAATAAACACAGGAACAGAAGAATATGTTGACGATATAACAGAAAGGGCGCGATGACGCTCATTGGGTAAGGCCCATGTCCAGTAGTGGTCTGAAATAGGCCGATGATGATGATGACGATGAACAGGAAGGTGAGAGAATTCGAAATACATATGATATCATGAATTAACTGTACTTTATATTTAAGGAATTGCAATTGGAAAAGAACAATTAGTAAACTCAAAATCCAGTTTAATCTCTTATTAATTTGTTTAGTAACAGCTTGAGCAGTTTGGCTCTCTATTCATAGGTAGGTATACGGCACTTACTGTAATACATTTTAACTGTCTTCTATGACTACTTTGCCAAGAATGCATGACTGCAGGGAGATCTTGTGAAGCAAGTTATTACGTTACACCAATGAAACAGAAAATGCGCCTTTTCTAAACAATAGGACGGATTTCACGCTTTTGCTTAATACCTTACGGAAGAGTGAGCTACTGAAAAACAGAGATACAGAGAGATATTTTGTGATTTTACCGATCTTACAAAAACTTCATTCTACTGTTTTAGTTTTAGCTTAAAATATTATGTTTTTCGTTTGAAAATAGTTACTGTAGGTAGTGCGGAAAATATTTAAGTATTGGGGTTCTGAAATTTTAATTGTTTGTGATACCTTTATTATGTTAGTGTGTGATTCCTAAAAGTTCTAAAACAGTCATTTGTTAGCGCAATTGTACATTTTTACATAGGACATGTCTTTGTGCTATCAAAATATTATGTAAACTTAATGAGAGCATAAACAAGTGTGTGATATACCGTGTTACAGTATTATATAAACCGCAGTATTACTCTATTTGTTGATAATATTCACAATAATAAATAACATTCGGTAAACACAAGTACCTGCTCTGCAAACATTTGCGAGTTCAACGAATTGTTTCAACGTACGCGGAATCCACGTGGAAACCGAGCTCGATGAAAAACTGATGGATAGTTTGACGTCTCAAGGCGACCAAAATAGAACTCCCCTGCCTTCCACACCGGTCAAGAACTTTTAAAGATCAGAAAGCAATCATGGAAGAAAGAAAAATAATTTCATTTGGATGAAAATGTAAGTCAAGGGCGAACACCGGTCTTTAACAAAATAATATAGCACCTAATGCAAAGATTTATAAATAAATTCAGTTGAGTCTCGGACTGTTGGTGCGGCTGCCGCGTTTTTGACTATGTGTTTTTATTTCCGTGGAAATGAAGGTGATATCTTTATAGTTTTCCATCAGTTTAACTGCGTATATGAGTGTTAAATCCACCATTGCATGAGTGTTCAATTTCTGACGTGTTGTAAGTTGATGTGTTTTATCGGGCTGCCTACGTTTGTCCGAGATCAAAAATAATTTGATGTACAGTTTTGCATTATTAAATCGTACAACATTATTACGCTGTATTACTCACGAGTGATATTAATATAAAAAAATTAAAAAGCAATACAGATAAATCAGTTCAAAGGTGACCATCGCTTCGTAGATACTAAAATGATAACTCCATTTATTTAGTGTAAGCATGTTAGTCGTGTTGTTATTATTATATAATGTATTTATCTACATAACCAGACTACATCACGTTATAAGACGTGTCAATATGCATTGATTCTGTATTAATATTAATATTTATTAATTTACATTAAGTATATATATTACATTCATTAATTATTCATATACGCTGTCAAGTATGTAGTATCTCATTATATGAATCTTTTATGGTTGTCTATTATATCTCGAACGCGCTGGGTAAGAAAGAGATGAAAGAACATATACAATGTCAAATGAAAAAAGAAACATTTGCAGCTAAAACACTTTCGCACTCCAATATAATGACGTATGATGGAACTGAGCAAAGTTTTTTTTTTCGAGGTAATTATTTTCCAAATGTGTCTTTTAGTTTTTTGTCTAGTATTGTATTGTAGTTAGTATGTTTAAGCGTGTAGTCAATTAAACACTCCGCAACACCTTTGGCCGTGCTCTGACGCATGCAACGTTCCCGAGTCCTAATAACCGCCGTGACAAATCTGGCGGAACGACGTTAACATACTTTTGGTTTGGAACGCCACTACAGTAGATTTTTAGCAGAATTCAACTCGCAATCGACATGTGTTTACTACTGCGTTTTCGGAATTCAATGAGTGGAAAAAATATATCGAGGAGAAGAGAAAATACTTTTTCAAATCTGTAATTATTGAAATGTGATAATAATTTTTCGAATCCCCATTTTTTTATTAATTGTGTAATATTGCTGCTCGTGTGTCAATGTGTGTGTTCACTCATCAGTGTGTGGTCTATTCCCTCGAGAAGTATCTCAAAATATTGATAAGTCATTAAATGAATCAGACAGTCCGTAGTAAAAGTTTCGAAATTGAATATATCGGAAATCATTTAAGATCGCTTTTCAAAATTTTTTCTCAGGTAACAAGATTACTTATGTAAATTTACATATCGAATCTCCCACGTTTATGTGGATCGGTAATGAAGTTAATTTAGGGAGAAAAACACGTTGAATTATTTCAAGTAATAATGCGTGCATTACGCCGAAACTTGGCCTGGTATTCTGCCGTGCACCTAAATGTAATGATGCTTGAGAAGAGAATTTTATATGTCACCCAAATATATCAATTTCGTTTTTAGAATAGGTTACGCTTAGGGGTTAAGAATTGACAAAAGATATAACTGGTACCCCCTAAGATACTGTACAGTTAAGTATCGATGGATTTATGTGGCTCAGATTATATAGATATTTGGTAAAATGTGTAATATTGTGATAGTGAATATCCAAAACACAATGAAGTTATTATTCCCTAATATTTGTAAATATAATTTGTTACAAACGTCGCACGTACTGACTTCTGAGGCGCTAATTTTACCAAACATACTTAATAATGCAAGCTTTCGTAAACAATCACGTGTATATATGTAAATACAAAATGTTGTAAGCAAATGAGCTGATTCATTTACCGTTACTCTTAATTACGTTTTCTTATTACATTGAATATGAGTACAATCATTGAGTAATAATACAAAGTTTCTCTTTACAGAGCGGTGTTGACTCTCCGTGTAATTGTGACGAGTGCCAAAATGAACCGCAAACGCGATCCAAACCAAACAATCATCCATCTAAAGTAGCCAGCGTTAATGTAACACAAAACAATGGGCACGCACCACCAAACATGGCGGACAATGTTCATGAACGCACGGTCGATGTACTTGTACATGACGCCTCGAATATTCCAAACTTCTTCCAATCAGTGACGTCACCTCCATATCATATCGCTGGCCCGCCGCCGCCAGGTTTTGTGATCGCTCCATACCAAGCGCCCAGATTCCACACGGGAGGAAACATAGATGATTTACTGTGTGACGTACAATCATGTCCTAATTCCATACAAACCACGTACATCCAACAGAACTCAGTATTCATGTGCAATATGAAACGGATAATGCAAAAGCAATGCTGTTGTCAAAAGAACGAATCACCACCGAAGCCAGATGTTCCTCAAGAGCAAACACCAAAATGTTATGTAACAGAGAAGAATATAGAGCTGACGTACGATTATCCCAGAACTACACCTATTCCGAGTAGTCCGAGTCAAAAGACCAGTAGCGAAGTGCAATCAACTACCACCGAAGTGGCGAGCACGGTCGTCTTCGTTGAAAGACGAATACCAGTTAAGCCAAAAAAATTCGATTTCTTCTTTCGATCCCGATCCGCACCGGTTGGGGATAATGAAGAGCCGATATACGCGACGGTTAACAAATTACCGAAAAGACTACGTCGTATGGAACTTGCGAATCTTGAAAAAGAAGTGGCATATAAAATCGGCGATCCGGAATCCTCGAGTCGGACAGAAGTGACAAAAACTGATTCAGAATCTCAAGTTCCTCCACCTGACGACGACACGAGTCGATCAGAGCGTGAAAAGTCTACAATTCCAAGAAGACCAGATTCCCCTAAGGCAAAGAAACGAAAACGCTTCTCTTTGACGTTTAAAAAGAGAGAGAGGAAACGGAGGGAGAAGAAGGAAACAAAAAATGGGACGGCTAAGAACGGAGCACCCGTTCAGCTAGAGGGTGATAATGAGAGGCTGATCGAAGGAGAAGTACAGGAAACTAAGCACAAGCACTGCACCAGACACCGGCCGAGGAACACGACGCTGTCCTCTGCGAGTTCGGGCCCTCGATATAAGCGGGACAGTTACCAGGTACATCTATTGACACTAGTAGACGTAGAAATAAATGCTTCTGAACTCGCCTTTGCTGAACTCATCGCCAATTTCATACCGAAGATGGGGGCAGTCACACGCGGTATACCACATAAATGTTCATCACGTACAGTACATGTCGTCTTCAACTGTAATTCCCATTTCAAACATTTCACCTTGTTAAGATTTCTGTTGTAACATTATGTATATGTGTAGTTATATATTATATTATTTTACTTGAAACACATCTTTTATTAGACACGACTCACATCCTAACAACGTTCTTTTACGTCACTGTTTTATGATTGTTTTACGACGTTAATATTTTCATAAAGTATTGGGCATAAAAGCGTGTGATTGCCCTGAATTCTTTTATATAAGCCAAACTTCGTATCAAATTTGTTAAGAGTTAAATTCAAATACCATGGCCGATTTATATAATGTTAAGACTAATGTATTTTTGTCATTAGTACAGCTTGACGTTCTAAGTACGTACATTTCTTCTTCTCTATCGGGACATGCATTTCAGTATCGAGCACAGTATTTCCATGCCATTTTAAGAAATGATGATTACTGTGACTAATAACGTTCAATCAACCAGTAAATATATATGACTAACTGTCGTAAATAAAAACAGATTAATTTATTGAAAATAAAACTTAAGATATTATTGGGAAGACGATAAAATCTGACGTTATTAATAACCTATCCATCGTTCGTTCCAGGAAATGACCACATCCCATTCCGAACACGAGAGAACGAACAGCATGTGTTCTTCAGTGAATTCCCTGGCTTCAGCGTGTACTCACAAGTCCAGAAAGCTGTCGGCAGCCCCTCAAGATGGCTCCATACCTTGGTGCGGATGTTGGGGGGCTGGGTGTGTCTGACTGGGACTTAAAGTTCTAATATGACTTCTGTTATGACAAAGTGTGTTACTTAATATTGATGGTGTAAGAATATTTTGTGCACTTATCGCAACTGGTAATGTAAAAGGTAATCTTCACTCTTTAATTGAGTTTTGTAGAGAACTGAAAGGTGAATATGACACATTAGTTCAAAGCTGGCTAAATTTGGCCATCTTCCTGATCTTGGAAATATTTGTAGAGAGCAATTGTCATGTTACCAGGTATTCGGTATGTCTGATCAGAATTTGAATAAGAATTTCCAATAAAATTAATGAATTCGAAGTGCTTCCAAATTCAAAATATATGAATGACTCAATACTTACACATGGCTCGAGAATCGAGAGCTCATGCCACATTTCAACTTTTGTTTCACTTCCGGAGCTTAAAATATTTAATAAGTCTTTAGAAAAAAGCAAATACTATGTATTTACGTTAACTTTTTGCTTGTCTTACTGTATAGGTTAAAAATTTTAGTTTTAGATTAACCATAGACTAGAGAATTCCTTTATGTCTTTGTAATAGACTAGTTACACTGATGTCCATGCAATGAAGCAACAATTTAAAAACATTGTGTTTTGTGTTATAGCTATAGAAACATGAATCATAGATGTTATTTTTAATAGAATAATAAAAACTAGTATTTTAGGACCATATGACATGGACTTTGTAAAGTTGACCAGCTGTTGTTCAAAACACTTATCTACTTATTTCTGTCTCATAGACAGTGAAATAATTTTCAGTCATTCTTGGAACAGTGCGTCCAATAATCAATTTATTATGCTTATAGAATAAAGTTTAAAACTGCTTAAAATCGACACAAAATAACTATCATAATTGTAGAATACCTACCTATTATTTATCGGTTAAGGCTAAATCGAATAATGGATACTACATACACGAGTATAGTAAAATATCCATATAATTAACTCATATGTAACTCGTTCAAAATATAAAATGATGATTGTGTACAATCCTTTCCGTAAATTTCTTTTAAAACAAAAGCTGTTCGCAAAGGCTCAATAATGACGAAACTTGTGTCTTTTTATCTAGATTTTACTTAGATGGTAACCAGAATTGTATAAAAGCTTAAAATGTTGCAACGTGAACATTAATTCTTTTTGTCAGTTTAAAAACAGATATTCTTTCTCGTTTAGGTTAAGTTTCTATTTTAAAGTAAAACACATTTTTTCGATGGTTTGATCAAATTCGTAGTTTGGAATTGATTTGCGAATACAACCTTTAATCGTGACTGCAAACCAAACTTTGAAAAAACGCTTAAAATATATCTAGAAAATAGTTACAAATTCATTATTCAATACCAAAGTTGCAGCCAAATTATTTATTTATGTTATTTCTTTTTATCTTATTTAATTTATTTCCATTGTATTGGATATGTATATTTCAGCCCCCCTTACTGTAATGTAAATATGTTTTGTAATTTTAAAATTTCTGTGATTTGATTGTAGATATTACATTTACCTACATGTATCAGAATGCATGATTAAAAAAATTCGAATCACTAAAATAAAATGATGGTTATTGAAATATGTTTGTTTTTCTTAATAATCGTAGAGCAATCAATTTGCGCGGGAATCTCAAACTGACGTAAACTTCAACGTGCCGTTTAATAAAAAAGCGTTTCCTGGCAACCACAGCTAAAAATATTCACGTGTAAAATGTATACCGCTATAGATATTGTTGCTAATTGTTCCATATTGATCAAATTCACAAATCTTGACTTGTTAAATATTTCTACCAGCCAATGGACATGGCAAATAATAGTCATTTCTGTTCATTTTTATCTCGTTTGTACTAACGCCTTTTCTTTTTCCCGAATCTACAATGCGCATGTTCGCATCCCAACTTGCCCAAGATATCGTGACATCATATTGACAAGTATTGCCATAGATTAGCTAACCAAAATTGCCCGCGTAAGTGACCAGTTAATTCTATACGTTCGATTATAATGTTACGTCTCATTATAATTACATCAATAATGATACTTACAATACCAATGATCTTTCAATCAATAATATGCTGTAGCTAATTGTAAATTGCGTAAGACTGAAACTACGACGACTATCGGTCGGCAGTAGCTAATGACGTCAATCGATATCGTCACGACAATATGAATGCAAATTTAACGGTCACAAAATCAAGGAATTAATAAATAAAATCACCATAGTTACATAGATGGTTATTTATTATAAAATATGACACATTCTTTGAACTGTTTTTTTACAGTCAATTGAAACGCACGTAGCAAAATTGTTTAACCAACTGAAGTTTGCGCCTGCCTTATTACTATAAAACATTGATATCAAAAACAAATAAAACTCGAAGTGTTATTTTCATTGATAACAGTAGACAAGTCGTACAAATACTTCGTGACACAGAATTTGATGCACCTATAGGTCGGCTACACGACCACACAACACCTTAATGTAATACAGGAACAAAAACATACGTCTTTTAAGATAAATTTCAAACTGTGAAACATAAACCATCCATTACATCAAAACGTGAATATAATCAAATGGACGTGTATTTATAATAAAAATAACAACAAATTAAAATAAATTGTCAATACCTAAATACATATCGCTTGTCACGAATTTTTACAAGCACTTCGGACAGGATATTACGTTTGTTAAAATTTATCGAAGATCACAGGAAGTAGGGTGGCTTGATATTAGTCAGTTGAACAATCCGTAGTGAAGTATGGCGGACTATGCTTTAGACCTGCCTTATTCCGAAGAGAGCCCCATACATATCGTCTCGCGCAAGCTTTGTAGTTAACTGTCATTTCCAGTACTCTGTTTCTTTACAAATACTGATGTCTTGTATACTGGAATAGCTATACAATGAGCTTCCGATTTCTTCGCTTTACACACATTTACGCTGTAGATGTTGCAGTCATAGTTGTTACTACTTTAGGAATATTTTTTCTCAATTTTATAATGATGTCTGTATTCAATAAATTCTGGCAGTGGTTGGATGCGAAGAGCTGAAGATCGAGCTCAGTGGCGTGCCATTGGAGAGGCCCATGTCCAGCAGTGGCAGCAGAAATGTAGTGCACTCCCACGTTTCACTACTTGCATTTAGGTCAACTAATTTACATATTTTTTGTGAATATAGAAGAAGCATGTCAGGTTTGTGAGGACAGATATATTTGACATAGATATAGGACCTGGAGTTATGACATTAATAATAACTAAACAAGAAAGAAAATTAAGAAACGAACAATTAAATTACCTAAGAAAATTACACCGACACGAAGTGCGAGTAACATGCAACGTCTTAATTTTACATATGTAACAGGCAACACACACCGGAAGTGCACCACAGTCTGGCAACCAGTATTGAGCGATGTGCACGCGAAATTTCTAATAGTTATTACACGACAAGTCAAGACAAAAGACAAAATAGTCACGAATGCAGAAGAAGCACGACAGGCCTGTAAGAATAAAGACAGAAATTTGGCGCTCAATGCTCTCTGCCTACCTACTTTAGTTACTAAAAATGAACCTACTACAATTCATAGAAAATTGTAGCCATATGTAATATTGACATATTGAGATATCCTAATGACATGGTGAATTGACCAATTTATTGGAGATATAAATATTTTTAAAGAATTCTTAGTTCGGTTGGTGGCTACGTTAGCTGATGGCTAGAATTACGCTCTTGGTTAATAAAAAATATGCAATTAATTTGAATATATCATAACACCGATTTATGCTATTATACCCGAAAAAAGCTAGTAGTATTATATTCACTAAATAATCTCTGTACCCAACATCGAGATATAAAACGACTTAAGAGACAATCTACTAATTAATCATTAATTATTATTAATCTGACTCATCACCGATCGGCCTTGTTTACTTTGCAAGTTATAAATCTTTATTTTTTTTTGTGGCAATAAATATAATAATATTATTCTTATTAATTATAATTATTGACGACAAACACACGAACGCAACTGACACGATATTTGTGTACCTACATTTCAACAACGTGTGCGGGATAGCCGGCGACACGATCAACAGCGGAGAACAGTGACACGGTACGATATCATCGTTTGCGTAACACGATTATGTACGTGTGGCCGCGCGTACGAGTGTTGCTCTATGCTCGCTACGTACAACACTTGCACGACGAGAGCTTGCGAAATGGCGGTCTTGTGCGCGTGCACCGTGACCAGTGTTCCACTCGAACGTTGTATGTTATACGCAGATGTTAAAAATGCCTGGTATGGTCAACTATGATGACCAACATCATTACTATCTTTACTAACGGTATCTCTTATCCATGAGGGATAAGAGATACAATTTGAGATCGGTCAGATGCTAAAGAACTACAATGATACGATATGCTACAGTGAATGACAAGTATCCAAAATGGCGGTTATAAACGCTCCGGTCTAATTAACCGTGCGTGTGAGTAAATAAAAAAAAACTATATTTACTAGACCGTTTCTAGTATTTTGGAATGAGTTCCGAAACATTTTTTATTAAATTGCTATTATGTGGTAGCGAGAACTGATAAAATCCATCGAGCGTTAGACAAAATCATAAAATCAGGTACAGTTTAACTATTAGTATTATATCGTCACTCTAGGTGGCTTAAAGGACAGGCAGAGAGCATCAAGTGCCAAATATTATCCGAGGAAACCTACAATTCTCAGACCCTACTTTACAACATTCCTTGCTTTTAAGAATTACTTTTGGATTAACAGCACTTATGGGGGCAAACAAACGGGTAGACGGGCACCAAGTCGCAAGACTCAAGCGTCATCATTTAAAATAAATAAAATACTAGCGCTTGAGCCCAAGAAAACAGAACACAACATAAAAAAATCATATAGATTATACATACTTTCATTTCTCTACAAGCAATTTTAGTTTAAATTAATCACGCAAAATTGTTTAATAAGTCATATTAAAACGTTAAATATGGAAATGTGTATCTAAAAACATTTTCGTGTATTTTAAAAGAAATTTCACTTCTCGGTCATAACGTGCAAGGAATTATACTGCAATTTAATTATATTGTCAGTCCCAAAGTATTAATGAATAATAAGCTGCGCAGCGCACGCTACGAATGTTGGTAAGTATGTTTTTACGTAGGTACTTCGATTCATTAGCGCCGACCGGCGGGAACGTTATTTCAATATTAGCGGAGACGACTAGAAACGTGTTAAATGTAATACCGACTTCCTGAAGAACATCAACATGTTCGACATCATGTTATTAAATATTTGTTCTTGAAGTATATTTATAGGTATAAAAAAACTGCCTAAAGCTTACACAAACATGTTCAAATGTATGTAAAACAACTACTGTTTAAGAGTGGATTTTCACTTTTACGGAATACCGAAACGGTATTCGTATACGATTTCCATTGGTCTATGCAAACATAATGTTTGTATTCACACAATCACTAAATCGATTACGGTTAAAAATGTTAAAACCTTATACAGTAAACCGTTTACGAATACCGATTCAATAAAACGATATTAAAGTATAAAATCAGCCAAACAATTCCTTGTCATCTACATTTTATTTTTATCAGGACAAAAGTCTTCTACGCAGAACAGCACAATTGTTATGTACCGGCAGGTTGGATACCAACGTTGTGAGATACATACGGGCGTATATTTTGAAGGTTTACGCCGAAACGAAATAAATGTTAAAGAAGTTTATACATGTGTCCATTCAAGAGTAAAATAGATAAAAAACAACTGACGGTATGGAACTCACTCTGGCGGCATATCGACGCATCCTCACGTTCGGTCTGCGTCAGGCCCATGGTCGGACGGGCGCACGCTTCATCACTGGAAAAAGAAAATTATCATTTAAACCATAAACATTTACTATGTAGTAAACGTAACATGACAGCTGTAATCCCAGAAAAGGGTAGGCAGAGAAGTATGCATCCGCACGTTTCACCAGTTACGTTTACGTCCCATGGAATAGGTGGTGATATTGTCATACACCTGGCACAGATTCAGACAAGTCGTGGCCGAGACGTTTGTCGAAATTCAACTCAAATAACTGAATTCGAATGTTATTGAGGTTTAGATATTGGTTGTTATGTCAAAGAGTGTAACTCTTATTTTAAATATCTACTGTACTAGTGGTTGACCACAGGTTATTATGTCTGACATTGATAAAATGAATTGAAGCTGAAACTTTTTTTTAATTTGATGTATTATCTTCATCTTCATGACTAAAATCTATTTTATATTTTAAAAAAATTCAAAAACTCTAACACTAACAAAATAAAGCGATAGGCGATCAATTACCATATAATATTACAACGTGACGAAGACTAATAGACAGTGCAACAATTGGAAGGTGTAACAGGTGGCTGGCGCACGATTGGACGACGCAACGAGTAACTGGCGTACAACTGGACGACACAACGAGTAATTTGCATACGGTTGGACGACGCAACGGGTAACTGGCGTACAACTGGACGACACAACGAGTAATTTGCATACGGTTGGACGACGCAACGGGTAACTGGCATACAATTGGATAGCGCAACGGATAGTTGCCGAGTTCTTTGCTAATTAAGCATTTTATTTCTGACTACCCGCCATTTTAGTCGGTATCTACATTGAATTAACCTTCCATTCTACTCGCATTCCAATTGTTGCTCCATTTATGCGAGCTTCATTTAATGAATATCTATATACCAAAAATTTCAACAAAATGTTTTGATTGACTTGAAATGTAAACTAGCAACGCAATGACGTTTTTCCTTTTACATTTATAATACCTTCATTTATTCTCTAAGAGACTAAAATGTCGTGAAACAGGCAACAATGTCGTGACCATAAACACTATCAACTGAACATAAGGATACACGACATTAACTAAAAACAAACACGAACTTAAGGTGGACGCACATCTGATGGAAGATGCGCTGTGCATTTGCTCACAAAAATACAGCAATAAATGAAGCTCTGACCTCTAAACTAAACAGGACCTACGTCATACAGTACGTCACGCTTGTATTTTACCCGAAGAGGTAGACAGAGTGTAGTACTCCCATTTGTCACCTGTTGCGTCATACGTTATCTTTATCTATTATATTTAGTATCTTGTTTTTTTTTTTACTGTTAACGCCTACCGTCAATTTTTTCACCATCCCCAAAGGTTGACGTGTAGAGAATGCCACTAGGGATTAAGTCCGTTATTCCTATCCTATCCTTATTTAGTTGTTTAGGTGTTACAATAAAGAATAAATAAAAACAAATAAATAATTGTAAAGCTGTGATGAGGATACTTCATTTTGATCGCTCGCAAACATAAGCTACACTTTATACTATACGCTGTACAATGTTGATGACGTGATATATAATTACACGAAATTTTACATTGTAACACCAATTGCATCAGAGCTTAGCCTACATTGCGAATTCCTTCAGAGTGAATGAAAGTACATAATTATGTACTTATTTTATGAATAGTTTTAATTATTTACATCATGTATGCCAGTTGGATATTATTTTTTAGTCTGTTATATTTCTATCCCTCTCTACCACCTGTAACACACTCACGGGTGAGGGAGAAAAAACATGTAGGTAATTTATTAGATACATCCGCATGTATGGTACCTACTTAGTTTTCATAAAGAAAATAATGCAACAATTTTTATGTACAAGGTTGCTGTGTTTAGCACAAATTTTTGCTCAATTATATGAAATGTATGCCATCGTTTTAATTGTGAAGACAAGATTGTATTTATTAGATTGCTAAGACAGACAGATTTGACACATGTACATGTCCAATTTCAGTGCTCACTGTCTACTTTGGAAAGGATCTGCCATAGTGATATAGTTAATGTTCAGCGTGGGCTTGTTCTTCAGCCCATAGATGGTTGGACCATATTATCATAAACCCTGTTGGTATCCCATATTATCATAAACCGTGAGCGTTTTCCATGCGCGTTTGCATGTGCGTATGCGTGCGTGTGTACGTGCGTGTGTGTGTGCGTGTGTGTGTGCGTGTGCGTGCGCGTATGCGTGTGTATACATAATATACATACAAAATATATGTATATACAAAAT
>DWEE01000260.1:0-19194 GCA_018245755.1 Parelbella macleannani | reverse complement strand
CCGGTGAAACGTTTTATTTAATGCCATGCCTTGTTATCATTTAAATAGTCCTTGGTTTCATAATAAGCTTTCATACACAGGACTTTCTTAACGGATTTTTTAAATCTCCGAAATGGGATCATACAGGAAAGTAAGAAAAAAATATACTATAGTTAAAAAAATGTGATGGGATACCAAGGAGAAAATTTAAAAAATCATATAAAGGAAGAATATGGTATGGATATTGAGATTGTCAAAAGGCCTTCATGTAGGTTCTAAGTCAACAAAGACACATCGCCTTAGCTACTACCAATGAGGGGTTTAAAATACAGCCAAGAAGGTGGGTTGTAGAAAGGACTTTTGCTTGAGGAATAGAAGACTATCGAAAGAATACGATTTACTCACTGAAAATTTCCTACATCTGGCTATGAGTAGAGTTATGTTAAGGAGAGGAATATGCTTGAATTCCCGGACAAGTTCTAATCATTAATGTTATACACGTTCTTTTCTTTTTCTATTCTCTCTTGTTCTTCAATACAATACATAGCAAGCGGATTAGCTTTAAGTCTTTCTACTCCTATTTCTTCTCCCGTTCCATCGCAGTAACCATAAATGCCTAATTTTATTTTTTCCAACGCCTCCTTAATTTTTTCTTTTCTATCTTTTCGGCGCTTAATTAATTCTCCATTTTCACTATCTCTATCAGAATAAATACTACTATCTTCTAGATCTTGTTTCTCCAGCTCAGAGAGTATTGATTGTAATTTTAAGCTAAAGTATTCCAGTTGTTTTACGTTCATATATTCTTCATTTTCTGAAGGAACGTAATCTTCTGGTAACTTTATTTTTATTAACTTTTCCATAGCATTATCAATAAAATATATTAAAACTTATATAACTTGTAAACACAAAAAATTATACTACCCTCAAAGTAAACACTATAATTTATAATAAACATTTAAAATCCTGGTATGATTAGTTCGGTAAAAAAATTAGTAATAAATAATAATAATCTTACTTATATAGTATGTATTTTTATTATAATGTTAAGTTTATCTTC
The DNA here is from genome assembly GCA_018245755.1 of Parelbella macleannani. NCBI lineage: Eukaryota > Metazoa > Arthropoda > Insecta > Lepidoptera > Hesperiidae > Parelbella > Parelbella macleannani. Next base: position 18,155 of record DWEE01000260.1, on the reverse strand, counting down.
ATATACACTTGAAAACAACAGTAAACAAGAAGTCATATTAACATTAACATGGATATGTGCTACATTTGTTTTGCAGATCTCTACAAATAATTTATTTACATCTGATTATCATGATGGAATATTAGAGCAAATCTTTGTACAGCCACTCTCTTCTAGGCTGATAGTTGCTTATAAAATCTTCGCTCACTGGTTGTTATTTGGGTTACCGATTTCAGTGATTTCTTTCATGTTCAGCTTTGCAATTCTAGGCAATAGTATTGAACATTCAATAGCAGTTGGAGTGTCTTTATTATTTAATACGCTGATAATCATTAATATTTCAGCTACTGGAAATGCATTAATGATTGGTCGAAATAACTTAGCATCAGGAGTATCACAAATTCTTGTTTTGCCAATAATAATGCCAACTTTTATATATTTTAAATTGCTAACTCAATTTGAACATTTATCCTTGAATATTTATACACTACTAATCACCATCTTAATTTTTGTCATTTTAATTGTTAACAGCATTATAACTACTCACATAGCGTTAAAATTTGCTGTGGAGCAGAATTGAAAAAACTTACTAGTTATTTACTTGTATCTGCTTAGTTAAGGGTGTTAACTTAAGTAGAGATGGAAACATTAGACTTCTTGCATGAATTACAGCGTGTGAAACCATTATTGGATTTCAGACTGGCTGGTTATGCAAGAAATCTAATATCTATCGAAGAGTCAGAAACTTTTATAACTTACCTTTAATCAACCTAACCCATGCGTGCCAATCTCTCTCGCCAAGATTGCTTTCGAAGGACAGAAGATCCTTTACAGCTTTTGAGCAAATTTCTTCACTTGGAATTGACAACTTCCTATTCATTGCTAGCGTCAAGCATTGAGTTTTACAAGCTTGTTCTAAGTGATACGTATAAAACATTGCTTCTTGTATAGTCTGACTACATGTTATAGATCCATGATTGCGCATTAACATCACAAAATTTTCTTTCAAATCAGCTATTAATCTTTTTCCTTCCGTATCATCAAGTGCCAGGGAATTATAATCATGGTAAGATACCTTATTATAAAAGTGCAGCGCCCACTGACTTATTGGAAGTAATCCATCCTTGAGAGAAGAAACTGCTACAATAGAAGGTGTATGTAGATGAAAAATTGCTTGAATATCTTTCCTTGCTTGATAAATGAAACCATGGATTACATAGCCAGTTTTATTATATTGATATTCTTTGCCTTCAATTATATTCCCATCAAACGATACTTTCATCAATGAACTTTCATCTACTTCATCAAAACGTATACCAAACGGATAAACATAAAATGACTTTTTATCTTCAGAACGTACAGAGAGATGAGTATACGTATGATCATCTAGTTTAAGATAAGATAAAATCTGATAGGCGTTAACTAGGCCTCTTTTCAACTCACTATTTGTTAACAACATAACTCTTAACTAAAATTTTCTAAAGATTTATACGTGAAAAAAAGTTTATTATAAACTAAAAAGTGAACCTACTTTAAAATACTAAGCACTTTTACTTGCCTTAGGTGATTAGAGTTTACATTTCTAGATTACATAATATTTTAACTATAAAAACGACTTTTTATGTAATATTTCATATGTTTTAAAGCCTTGTTTTTATGTTATTATAAGTGTAGGTTTTAATATTAAAAATAATATGGCAAACATTGACATAAAAAAACAGTTAACAAAATTTTTCACATATATCACTGGTCTTCCAGGAAGTGGTAAACTTTCTACAGCAATAGTATTATCTAGTATGATAAATGCAGTAATTGTAAGTGGACTTGAATATAATCAAGCTTCCAAAGAAGCTCGAGATAGAATATATAACACTGCAAACGTTATGCTTCAGGCAATAGAAGCCTATCCTATTGACTCAAAAAATTATATATTTGTTGATGAATTAATGAAAAATAATGATTACAACATAAGAATATATAATTCAATAATAGAGCTTAGTAAAAAAATGAGCACAAAAATCCTCCCTATAGTACTTAGGTGCAATCCATTGGTATTACAAGAGCGTACTATATCAAAAAAGCAAAGAAAAAATAGGAAGGTTACTAATATAAATAGTATTAAATTTAGGGCGGAAGATTTATTTGTACCACAAAATGCTATAGAGGTAGAAAATTCAAATATGAGTATAAAAGAAGTAGCAGAGGAAATAGTAAGTCAGATGTACAAATTTGGCCAAATTGATAGTGTTTACGCAATAGGCAACAATTTCATATACTGAGGCTCATTTAAGTATAGAGCTTCAACTCCATTTAATTTTTGTTTATTTTTCAGTCTATAACGGACTAATAGTCCTGTATGGCTAGAATCCAACTTTGGCAAACTGCAATCCATATATGTAACGCAGTCCGTTTCAGGCTGGAGTTCACTTACTACAGCAGGATTTGATAGCGGTAACAAATTGAAATCAAATAACTGCGTATAAAACCTTTGATCATCTTCGATTATAGCTTTAATATTTTTTTTGCTGTTTGCACAAAATAGCGATATTGCATATGCTTGAACTTCCAGCGCACTAACTCCGTATAACGGCTTATTTGTAGCAAGATTTATACCTTGTGCAGCTGATATACCAACTCTAATTCCAGTGAAACTTCCTGGTCCAACTACCACTGTTAAATGGTCTATTTTATCGTAATTATAGTTATATTTACTAAATAGAGTGCTTAAAATTTGAAAAAATGATTCCGCATGACTATTGTTTACAGAATTACGTTCCACAAAACAATTACCACCGTGATCAATTATTGCTATTGAACTACCAGCACCTACAGTATTAATTGCTAGAATGGACATCACTTAAGCTTATCATAGAGCTTTGTAAACATTATAGTAAAGGCACCGTTACCCATAACATTTGCTGAAGTTATTATTGGGTCAAACACTATATACAATGCTGTAATTAATGAAAGCATCTCTGGAGAGAATTTAAGATACTTCTCAAGAACAGGCAACATTACCATAATCCCTCCCGCTGGAACTGCAACAATAGCAAATTTAAATAACAGAAAGTAGAGAAGGAAAGTCACATAGTCTGTTGCAGACAATGCACCACCAAAAGTCATTATCATTGATAGTATTATAATAAAAAAGCAATCACCTACTAAATGAAAGCTAGCAGTTATTGGCACAACAGACGATGCTATATCAGGTTGCTTTACATTTTTTTTGCTTCCTTCAAGGCTAAGCGGCATGGCTACATTACTAGACATCGTGCTCATTGCAGCAATAAATGCTGGCACCATATTGCTTATACTGGTTATCCAGCTTGTGATCTTGAATGAATTAGCTGCTCCATACAAGAGGAAGATATAAAGGTAAGTTACAGACATGATAATAATAAAAATTATTGAGTAATCTCTAAATATTGTAGATAGAACCTGATCATGTTGCATTTTTAAAGCGAACCCAAGTATACATACTGGAATAACTGGCGTCAAAAACGTTTTCAAAACAAACAAAATGAAATCTGACATTTTGTGCGAAAGTTCTTTGCTTTTTTTTGGCAGCAAAACAGATGCCATTAAGCTGGATGTAAATCCATAAGCAAGGGCATGAAAGTTAGAAAGCAGTGGTGGTAATTCAAATGACCACAAAGGGACAATTGTTTCTTCATACGTTATATCTTGTATTGAATAAGTATTTTGTGTGATGAAATGCCCAACAGAATAAGCTATTAAACTTGAAGCTAGATTCGACAAGAAAATCGTTATAATAAGTAACAATATAAACTTTATAGCCGACTGCTTAAGATTGTTAACACTACTAAAGATTAATGCAAAAACAATAAAAGGCATTATAAATAGTAAGATCTCTTTTATACTAAGGCTTATTGAATACAAGAAGGTTTTCACTTCCATTGGAACTAGGTGACCAAAAAATATGACTGAAGTGATAACAGCAAGTAAGGTTAGTAGTTGTAGCATATTCTGATATAGCGATATTCTATGGACATACATATGGTAAGTTAGTTGCTAAGTAAAGCAAAACTACCTAAAATATTTGCATTACCTTCTAGTACTTGAATGAGATTTCAAATTACAATGTTTCCACAAAGTACATAATTAACATCCACACCTTTGGTCAAGTTCCATTCACGCTTTATTACATTATATTCCATACCAGCCATGTTTTGCAGTGTTACATTGTTCTCTCTTAGATGATTTGCAATTTCTGATGGCTTGAGAAATTTATTCCAATTATGTGTGCCTTTTGGCAGCCAGTTTAATATGTACTCTGCGCCGACTATTGCAAGACAGAAGGATTTAATAGTTCTATTTATTGTCGATATAAAAATTAGCCCTTCTGGCTTCAACAGCTCTATTGCTTTTTTCATGAAAAACTCTAAATTATCGACATGTTCAACCACTTCCATCAACAAAACCACGTCATACTTCTTGTCATTGCTTAGCTCTTCAATGCTAGTGTGTGTGTATTCTATATTTAACCCTACTTTCTTCGCATGCGACTGTGCCACTTTTATGTTTTCCTCACATACATCTATTCCCGCAACGCTAATACCAATACGCGCCATTGACTCTGACAAAATGCCACCACCACACCCAACATCGAGCAATGATAGTTCTTTTAAATCGCATTTTTTTAATTCCTTTATTTTCTCAACAATGTATGATACTCTCACAGGATTCATCATGTGCAATGGCTTGAATTTGCCATTCTCATTCCACCATTCACCTGCTATTTTAGCGAATTTTGATATTTCATCTTCGTTATAAGTTTTTGTGGTTTTTTTCTTGCTAATATTGCTAAGTTTATCAAGGCGTTCTTTATGTCTACTTTCTTTTGAAAATTCTGTTTCGAGGAATTGTTTGACTATGTCTTTTGCTAATCCACTCGCAGTAAACCCTGCACCAAGACAAAGTATATTCGCGTTGCCATGCTCGCGAGCTAATTTTGCGATCTCAACACTATTACATAAAGCAGCGTAGATTCCTTCAAAACGATTTGCCACAGTACTCATGCCCAAACCTGTACCGCAAATTAATATTCCATAATTTGCTTTTTTGTTTGTTATATCTTCTACAACTTCAGCAGCATAGTCAGGGTAGTCTACACTCTTTTGTTCAGCAGTGCAGCCACGGTCTATCACTGTATAATCTAAAATTTCCAAGTAAGCCTTTATTTCTGATTTTAATTCATAACCTGCATGGTCTGAAGCAACTGATATCACATCTGACATATAAGAAATTGCAACTCAAGGATATTTATATGGTTAATTTATTTTGAGCTTTTTGTCAAGCTCTCCTGATCTTTCTGAATAAATTTCGAGTCAGATATGCATAAATTCTATATAATTTTTATTCTACCACTACTAATTCGGTAAAATGGATCATATAGATATTGTAAAGTCAAAATTGTTGTTATCCGACATAGTAGGAAAAAAAGTTAGATTAATAAAAAGAGGAGATAGTTTTGTTGGACTCTGCCCATTTCATAACGAAAAAACTCCGTCTTTTTCTGTCAGCAATATTAAGGGCTTATATTACTGTTTCGGTTGCTCAGCTCATGGTGATGCATTTGAATTTATTTCACAAACTGAGGGCTTAAGTTTTAAGGAAGCGTTGGAAAAATTGGCATCTGTTGCAGGTATTGAGTTACCCAAAAACCTCAGTGTTGCTAAAGAGAACAACAAACTGTTGTCAGCGCTGAATTTAGCTGCAAATTGGTTTGCACAAAAAAATCAGAGAGTTGTAGATTATTTAAAGCAGCGCAAGATTTCACTCAAAATCATAGATAAATTTAGAATAGGTTATGCACCAAGTTCTGGTTTGAGAGAATATTTGAACCCTTCAGGTATTGAAGACAAAATTTTGGCTAATATTGGGTTAATAAATAGAAATTCTCGTGATTATTTCTATGATCGACTCATGTTCCCTATACAGAACATTGCAGGAAAAGTTATTGGTTTTGGTGGACGTGCGCTTAGTCCTGATCAACAACCAAAATATTTAAATAGCCCAGAGAGTCAGCTCTTTAAGAAAAGAGAAAATTTATATGGATTAAACTTTGCTTTGAGTGAAATACGCAAAAAACAGCATCTATTTGTTGTTGAAGGATATATGGATGTAATAGCACTACATCAAGCGGGAATTAGCAATACAGTTGCTCCGCTTGGTACCGCAATTTCTGCAGAGCAGATAAAAAATCTTTGGAAATTTGCTAAAGAAATTTCTATCTGTATGGATGGCGATAGTGCTGGACGTCATGCTGCTATTCGAATTGCAGAACTTGTTCTGCCAATAATGGAGCCTGGATACACATTAGAGTTCGTGACTTTGCCAAGCAACAAGGACCCATACGATATATGCAATGAGCTAGAATATAAGACGGAAGATGTACTATCTGCTTTTAATCGCTCAACAGAACTGCACTCTGAATATTTATGGCATCACATAATCGATAGCAATTTGCAAAATTATGAAAAATTTGCCCCGGAAAAATATTCAATTCTTGAATACAAGTTCATGGAATATGTAAATGCTATCAGTAATAGCAGTATTAGAAGGTATTATAGAGATTATTTTTACAATAAAGCTAATGAACTGAGAAGTAGCTTTAAAAAGCAAATTTTTAAAAATAGACCTAGAGAAACAAAAGAGGAGTATCTCTACAACAAATCTCCAAAATTAATTGAAGCAGAGCAAAATCAAGCTATAATTCTGCGCATAGTAATAGAGTTTTCTGAATTTTTAAATCACCCTATATTTTTCGAGCAATTTTCCCATTTTGAGTTTACTCATATGGAGATGAAAAAATTACAACAGTGCATAATTAATATGTTAACTAGCGAGAGCAACTTTAATAAAGAAATTCTGTTACAGGAGTCTAATATTATAAAGTTTATACTTGAAAAAACCAACGTACTGAGTAGTCAATTAAACGAGAAGAGATCGGCAGAAAATGTCTGGAATAACATAGTATTACGGAAAGAATTAAATGTATTACAAGAAGAAAAAATTAAAGCAAGGCTGGGCGGCAATTTTGACTCAGAGGAAAGGCTGATAGAACAAATAAAGCAAATAGAGGATAGTATACAAGAAATGCAAATGGAATTTATTCAAAAGTAGATGGCTTAAGATGTTCAAAATTATTAGAAAAACACTGTATTAGTAGTTGCTTAAAATAGCTTATTGTAGTATATTTTCAATTTATTTAATTACGACAAGTGTTTGCATTTCTTCCTCTCATTATTTTTTTAGCCTTATATCTTGGTAGTGGTATTTATTTATTTTTTTTTGGGTTTGACAATCCTCTTCATCAAATTTCACCGTTAGTTTGCTTATTACCAGCATTATTTTTTGCTGTCCTATTCAATAAAAACAAAATTCAGCATAGCGTCGATACTCTTATAAAAGGTATGGGTAATAAAACTACTCTTACCGTGTGTTTGATTTTTCTCCTTGCTGGGGCATTTTCTACTGTTACTCAATCGCTTGGTAGTATAAATGTGATTGCTAGCTTAACTATTTGCTTTCTTCCAGCACAATTATTACTTTCTGGAATGTTTTTAATTTCTGCGTTTATTGCAAGTGCAATAGGCACATCAATCGGAGTTATTGCACTTATAACACCAATAGCTGTGAATCTAGCACAAAATGGAGCTTTTGATTGTGCAGTGGGCGTTGGAGCTGTGATAGGTGGGTCTATGTTTGGCAGCAACCTTTCAATGATATCTGACACTACTATTGCTGCTACTTCTTCACAAGGAGCTTCAGTAAAGGATAAACTAAAACTAACCCTAAAGACAGGATCTGTTACAGGTCTTATAATACTTACTTATCTAGTAATGATTTCAAATAGCACAGAAGTTGTTTCTCTCTCAAGTCTGAATTATTTATCCATAGTCAAAATTATCCCTTATATATCTTTAATAATTATGGGTTTATTTGAAATAAACACACTGGTAACATTAGCTGTTAATATGGTTGTTGCTGGAATATTTGGAATAGCTTTTTTTGATTATTCTATTATTGATTATTCTCATGACATATGTAGGGGTTTTAATAAGATGAATGAAGTAATGATATTTATTCTTTTCAGTAGTGGATTAAGCCACTTAATGTACGAATACAGTCAGAAAAAGATATATAAATTCACCGATGCGGTGAATCTCACAAGAAGTCAAGCTGAACTTATGATTGCAGGAATATCATCTATGTTTACTATTTTGGTTTCCAGCAATATTGTTGCTATTTTATTAACTAGTAATATTGCAAAAAGACTTGCACAAAGATATAACATTGCACCACACCGTAGTGCATATTTATTAGAGATATTTACTGCGATCACAAAAAGTGTCTTACCTTATGGTTCTCAAATATTGCTAGCAAGCAGCATTGCCTCTCTTTCACCTATTGCTGTACTAACAAAAGTATATTATTGTTTTGTTTTTGCAGCAGTTGCAATAAGTGAAATAGTTATTAATGGCAGACGTCGTGCGGTTTTAGCTTCTCAACTATCATAAATATACCACCAACTCTTTCTTTAGCTTTGTGGAAATTATGCTAACCATGGATGACTTTCTTGCATAGTACTAACAGACATATGGTTTTAGAGTATCATTATAGGGATTTGGTATTAATAACTCAGGAATACTGGGAACATATAAATTCATAAAGGGTTTTGAGTTTTTTTGCTCTACCAAATGATCTTTACGAACTTGTTATTTATTATAAATGCAATAGGAAATACTATATGAGATATGATAGTAAATATAGGTCCTAATAGGAATACAGATTACAAGAGATAGGCAATGGAATTTCAAAGAGTTTGCAAATAATAGTTATTATTTGTAGAATATAGAGAAGTTAGTAGAAATTTTTATAGTATGCCATCCGTTACTTTTATTTTACCTGATGGAAGTAAGAAAAGTTATGAAGCTGCAGAGGGAGAAACTCTTCTTAATTTAGCTCATAGAAGTGATCCAGATCTGCTTGAAGGTGCATGTGAAGGTTCTCTTGCTTGCTCTACATGCCATGTGATTGTTGATCCAAAATTTTATGATGTTGTAGAAACACATAATCCTATATCTGATGAGGAAAATGACATGCTGGATGTAGCTTTCGGTTTAACAGAGACATCGAGGCTTGGATGCCAAATAAAAATCACAAAAGATATTGACGGTTTGTGCGTAACCGTGCCCAGAGGTACAAGAAATATATCATTAGATAAATAAGAGGATAATGCGTAAAATTTTTATCTATATTCTCATCTCCTTACCTTTGTTTATTCCTCTAGCGTATAGTGGTTTTTGGTATTTTTCTGCATGTAAGGTAAAAAATCTTTTAACTGATTACGTTAATGACGAAAAAGTTGATATTTCACATGATTTTAGCGGATTTCCTTTTAACCTAATTTTTCGTGTAACGGATCCAAAATTCTCTAATGAGCAATTAACTGCTTCATCTGAAGCTTTAGTGATAAAAAACAGATTATTTGATAAATCAGTATATATTTACATACCAAGCAATAAAATTAGCATTGCTGTCCGTAGTGATGAGAAAAAGAATATAAAGTGTCACACACACGTGAGTAGCCACTTTGTTGTTAAGCTAAATGATTTACCATCTTCATTAAAATTTAACAGAAATAGCACTGTAATAGACTATATAGATACATTTCGTTACGAAGATTATGGATTAAAATGTGATGTTTTAGAAAATCAGCGAAGTGTTATAACTGAAGTGAGTGATAAAAGTAATTATATTCAATTTCACCTCGATAAAGAACTAAACGAAAATACTAAACTAGAATTTGATTTTTATACTTATCGTTATAAACATACTGCACATCCTGAAAATTACCTTAGTGTTGACGCTAAATTAGATTATGAATTTGTAAACCATATTTCAGTTTCTAAGATTAATTTCAACATAGAAAAATTTTTGATTGAGAGTAATAACTTTTCTATTGCTGCGAATGGTGGAGTAAGTAATTACAATTTAGTTACATCTTCATTTGAAGATAAAACCAATGTGGCCATATCAAATTATAAAGAATTAATTTCGTTTATGACTAATGATTCAAAGACTGCAGATAAATTGGAAAAATCAATATCTTCCTTATCAGAAAAAATCACTGATAACGACATTCAATTTTCAATAAAGTACGACAATAATGTAGGTTCAGGCTTTATTGGAAAATTATCCACTACTGATTTTATCACTCAATTTACCAAGAATGAGAATAGTAATTAGCTTACTTTTTACATTGATATTCCATTTAAGTATAAATGCTTTTACTTTGGATGATAAACTAAGAGACGAAAGCATGGAAGAGCGAGCAAGTAGCTTATTTGCAGTAATAAAGTGTCCAGTATGCTCTGGTGAATTATTATCCGAATCTGAGTCTCAAGTTGCACATGGTATGCGTAAGACAATTCGCAAGAAGATCAGTGATGGATATACTAACGAGCAAATAGTTTCAGAGTTAAAAAATTCTTATGGAGATTCAATTATCATTGTACCACCTGTAAAATCTAGTACCTACATTTTATGGTTTATTCCTTTTATAATTCTTCTTATTGGATGTTTTCTAATAGGAAAATCAGTTCAGAAAATAGATAAAGTAGTAAAAAGATAACTATAGAGTAAAAGTGAGTTTACAACAAATGCAAGTAGCTACTATACGAACATTTGAGTTTAGATCAAAGATTGTAAGGTTAAATCTTCCATCCAAATAACCACGCACTCTACCTGCTTATCTGGGTAGACTTCTTGCACTAAGGTTTTATAGATCAACATTTGCTTTTTTATTTCATTTGATGAGGAAATAGAAACGTTATGGTGTGATTTATAGTCAATTATGATTGCTTTGTCTTCTGTTATACACAGTCTGTCTAGCCGCACTAATACTGGTTTTCCGTCAATTGTTCCACTAAGTGGAATTTCTGATTTGCCCTTCAAGTCGAACAGGTAATCATATTTTTCATTAAAGGTTAATATTTTGCTGTGAATTTCATCCTTATCTTCACTAGTATTTATGCCATCAAGAAATTTCCTAACCCAATTTTTTCTCCTGTCTTTCTCTATCTTGGGTATATATTGCAATATACTGTGAATTATTAAGCCTCTTGCATAGCTGTCTGTCGTCCCAATGCTCCTTTTTGTCATTCCAGCACTCTCATCTGTCATCCCAGTGCTTGACACTGGGATCCAGGCCTTTTTTTCTCCAGGTTCCAGCGTCACGTGCTGCAATGACACCGGAGAGTGAGTAGTTGTTCCTTCTTTTTTACTGGATCCCAGTGTCAAGAACTGGGATGATATGGATAGGTTTGGTGGAAACGAAATCACTGGAACGTCAAAATAATCACGTTTTTTATAAATAGAAGGGTAGTTTGCATTCATGCATAGTACTTCAACTTTTTCTTTAAATATTGGCTGTAAATGTGCTTGTTTCTTCTCATATAATTCTCCATATTGAATAACTAGATCATACCAAGAGCCCTTTTGCACTGGCTCTTTGCCTAAAATATATAACTCATCTTCAGCACGCGTGAGTGCCACGTATAACAAACGCAAATATTCGTTATAATCCTCTAGTTTTATCTCTCTTTTTACTTGATCACAATAAGCATTATTATTTTTGCCACACCAAAATGGCGCTTCCGTTGCATCAAACACAATACTTTCGCTGTTTCTTGGTACTGTATTTGTGTCAACTAAAAACACTATTGGAGCTTGTAGACCTTTTGACTTATGAATTGTCATTATTCGTACAGCATTGCGTTCTGATTGCATATCGTTTTTAATCTCAGGATTATTTTCTTTGATCCACTGAACAAATGCTTGAAGGGATGGGTGGGTGCTCAAATTGCAATACGAGGTTCATAAATTCGTCTAGAACCTCGAAGCACTCAAGACCTAGCCTTGAAGCAAATTTTTTCTTACCTGTGCGTAATATATGTGTGAATAATGTAATAGGGGATTCTGTTTGAGATAAATTAATCAGGTAGTTTAATTCATTATAGATAACCTCATGATAATCTCGGATTTTTTCCCATAATGACTGTTCTTTACGATCATATGCAATATTAAATAAATCGTCCTCAGTGAAGTTAAATAGCGGTGATTTTAAAACATTTGCAAAAGCCAGATCATTTGCCTGGAGGAGCAAAAATTCAGCCAAAGCTATTAAGTCCTGCACAGCTATGTAATCCATAATTCTAAAATAGTCTCGGCCTATAACTGGTACATTTACTTTTTTTAGTTCGCTAATTATGTAGTCAACTAGCGCATTTCGCTGCCGTACCAGAATCATAATGTCCCTTGGTTCTATGTGGCGATCTTTAGCGACTAAAATCCGACCTTCGTTTAACCAATTGTAAACTCTATGGGCTATTGCCTGAGCAAGTAATCGATCCGTTACTACATAATCTTTCCTCTCTGTTAAATGAATTTGTAAGGCTTGCTGCTCTTCCTCTTTATAACTTGGCAATAACGGCCAAATTTCAATGTATCCTTGATCATTTTCTCTATGTGGAATATGTTTTATCTCGTTATCATCAAAAGATATTTCTTCACGAAAATTGTTGAATATTTTGTCTACAAGAATCAAAATTTCTGGAGTTGAGCGAAATGACTTTTCAAGTTGACATGATATCCAATCTCTACCACCAGTTTTTGTGTGAAAATACTGCTGCATGTAATTAAATAGATGGGGATTTGCTCCTTGAAATCTGTAAATGGATTGTTTTACATCGCCAACAACGAATAAAGTTCTCTTTTCGTCACCACCGGTGAAAAATTCATTGCAGAGGTTTGTTATAATTTTCCATTGACTGATACTATTGTCTTGCGCCTCATCAACAAGAATGTGGTCTATTTTTTGGTCTAGATTAAACAATATCCAATCTTTATTGCCTGGATTGCTAAGGAGATTTGTTGCTAAACTGATGATATCATCATAATCAAGCAGTGCATTCTTTGATTTTTCATTATTATATAGATCAACATATACTTTAAATATACTAAGTAAGCTGCTGGTTCTTTCGAATATTTGATAAGAGTTCATGTTTTTCATATAAGTAAATACTGCATTTTGAATGCTTTCTATCATTTGCTCTACGTCTTCAAATTTTTCCAAAGTACCCTTTGTTATAATGGATGATATGCTCTTTTTTTCGTACGATTCTGATTTGAGAAATACTTTAGCTAAGTTCTCTATCTTGTTGTCATTCAACTTTATTCCGGTGTCAAGCACTGGGATGACAACATTTGGTACGGACGATTTTGTGCTATTACACCAATCATAAAGTATCGCACTGTAACTTTGATCTCTTTTGCTTCCCTTACTTAATATTTTAGCTAATCTTTTTATCTGCTCAATCGTTTCACTCTGTAAATCGTGAATCTTATCTGGGGCGCTTAGTTTATCTTTTATATATCCTAAATTATTTTCTAGAGCTGATCTTTTTATACATAAGGTATAGAGCAAATCACGCAGCTTGTTTTCATCAATTTCAGCTGCAATGATATTGATATCGTCCTGCACAGTTTCGTTATGAAGCGTTTTTTCAAATACGATGGAATGCAATTCTTTACATTCGCTTAACGTACAATTTGGAGCGATATCAGCTTCTGTAGGAAAGCTGGAGATTAATTTGTAACAAAAGGCGTGTATAGTTTGAATAGTAAGACCAAGATTTTCCAGTTCAGAAAAAAGCCTTCTTGCTCTTGTTAAATAATCTTTATTTTCTCTGGTCACGCACTGGGCTAATTGTTCTAAATCTGCAAATAATATACCCTCTGGACATATTGCCCACTTACTAAGCATACTATAAATCCGATCCTCCATTTCATTTGCTGCAGCGTTAGTAAATGTTAAGCAGAGAATATTTCTCTTATTTTCTAATAAAAGCCTTAATACTCTGTCTATTAAGATTTTTGTTTTACCTGTACCAGCGGATGCACTTACCCATACAGAGAAATTAGGATTTATAGCATTTAATCTCATTGGGAGTGTATAAAGTTTGACTGAAGTGGCATTTCAAGTATAGTAAGTAAGGTAGTGTTAGTGAAGATATACAAATGGAAAGTTTTTGTGTAAAGGCTCCTGCAAAGATTGATCTTTTTTTGCATATTATAAATAGAGAAGAAAGAGGATATCATTTAATTGAAAGCTTAGTTGTCTTTGCTAAACTTTCTAATTTTTTAGAAATAAAAGTAGGAGAAAAAGATTTTAGATATGATAACTCTACAGTTGAATTTGTAAATTCTGAGTTTAAAATAAATTATCGATATAATACTATAACGAAAGCGTTGAATCTACTGCTGAGGTATGCTCCTATACGCACTAAAGTCACTGTGAAGGTTATAAAAAATGTACCAATTGCTGCGGGATTTGGTAGTGGGTCCTCAGATGCTGGAGCTGTGATACGCACGCTAGGAGAGCTATGGGAGGTTGATAGGCAAGTTTTAAATGAGATAGCTTTAAGTGTTGGTGCTGATGTACCTGCAAGTGTAGATAGTAAACCGGTTTTTGTTAGAGGTGTTGGTGAAGAATTATGTCCCATTAAACAATGCTCTTTACCCATAAGTCTGGTACTTGTGAAGCCAAAAAAAAAGTTTTTGAATACATCAGAAGTGTTTTCCAAGTATAAAGAGGATTTCTCTCATCCAATTAAGTGGAGTGATAACACTGAGGAGAATTTGTTAGAGCTTCTTAAAGAGACAAAAAATGACCTTCAAGGAGCAGCAATAGGTTTTGTACCTGAAATTCAGAATGTAATATCAACACTAGAGTCACAAGAAGGATCTATAGTTTCTCGCATGTCAGGCAGCGGTGTAGCGTGCTTTGGAATGTTCGATAGTGAAGAAAGTGCAAAAGTTGCAGCGGCAAATATCAAAAAGAAATATCCAGAATGGTGGGTGTGCGACACGGAATTAATAGTTTGATTTATGCCCTTAATTTCCAAGAAGAAAAATCTTATAGATGGTTACAGGGAAGAAAGATTTTGAGTAAATAATCAAGAATATCATGGCTCAATTATAATTTTTCCTGAAAAGGTGATTGAATTGAAAGAAAGTGATATAAATAATAAGGAGTATTTTAAATCTTTTTTAACAGAGGAAATAGAGATTTTGATAATAGGTACTGGTAAAATACGCGATTGTTCAATGAAGTCTTATCTTATGGAGCAAAAGAATTTAAATTTTGAATTTATGACGACGGGTTCTGCATGCAGAACCCATAACGTTTTAATATCTGAAGATAGATTTGCTGTCAGTTATCTGATAGCATGTTAGAGATATTTACACAGAGTTTTTTTATAAACAGTCTAATTGCGGTAATTATGATTAGCCTAGTCACAGGAGCTCTAGGGTCATTTATGATATGGCAAAGGTTATCGTATTTGGGTGATAGTTTGTCCCATTCTTCATTGCTTGGTATTGCACTTGCTTTGATCTTTAATATCAGCCCATCGGTAAGTATAATGCTCATTGCAATTATGTTTGCTATACTACTTTCTCTTAATTTTAATAAATTATACTCTGCTGATACGATATTGAACATAGTTACCAATGTAGTTTTATCATCGAGTTTAATACTTATGTCTTTTCTTCCATCAGGTAATAATAGTATTATTAGCTCACTTTTTGGTGATATATTAATGATTGACCAAAGTGATATAATATCAATTTTTCTAACCTCCGTAATAGTTACTTTGATATTAATATTTAGATGGCGCTATTGGCTAATGATTTCAATTAATCAAGATTTGGCAACAGTTGAGAAAGTAAATGTTAATTTTGTTAGGCTAGAATTTTTGATTATACTCGCTATCTTTATTGCAATTTCTGCTCAATTAATAGGAATATTACTCATTGCTGCATTTTTGTTAATACCTGCTGCATCAGCAAGACTCATTTCAAAAACTCCAATGCAAATGATTATTGTTGCAACAGTTTTTTCTGTGATTTCTGGAGTATCAGGTTTGATATTATCTGCAAGTTTTGACTTATTAACTGGACCTGCAATTATACTTATCGCAGCTGTGTATTTAATCATTGCTTATTTTATAAGATTGGTGTTAAGTAGATCGACTTAATTTTGGTCTCGGAGGTTCATAATTCATTAATAAAAGAGTGTGACTATCTGAATTAAGGTAGTTTTTGCTACGTTATTTTTATGTGCTAATTGTTAATTTTATGGAGTGAAAGATATGGCCGAAAAAGGATTTTTCTCTAAACACATAGGAGAGCCTATAAAAAATTTTTATAATTATGTTACGGGAAAGAAAGAAGTGTTAGATGATATGCAAAATACAGCAAATCAAGAAAGCTCAGAATCTTTGGACACTGATGTGCAATCAAATGATGTACCACCAAGCAATGATAATATAATATAGATGACATGAGAATCACGCCATCTAAAGTTAAAAAATTCCTTGAGAAACCGGATACTTTAAGTGGTGTATTAATTCATGGGAGTGACAATAGTAAAGTCGATATTTTTGTACAAGAAATAATTGCCAACTTGAATGATTATTCAGTTCAGGTGATGGATTTTGTAGTAGTGAATAAGTCGCCTGGCTTGTTATTTTCCGAGTTGGCAAATATTTCGATGTTTACTAAAAAAAGGTTAGTTAAGCTGATAAATGTCAGTGGAAGTATATCTAAAGAGTTAAGAAACATATTGGATCATAATATAGGCGATCATTATATAGTGATGATAGCAAACGATCTTTCATATAGCTCTGCAACTAAAAGTTATATGGAAAGCTCAAAAATTTTCGGTGTAATTGCCTGCTATAAGGACAGCAGTAGCAATCTTTGTGATATTATATCAAGTTACTTGAAGCAAAATGATATAGAGTACACAAGTGAGATAATCTACCACTTGCAGTCTTATTTTAATCATAGCAAACTGCCTATATATTCAGAGCTTGAAAAATTAGTTTTATATCTAGGAAAAAGAAAAGATCTTAAACTTGCTGATATAGATCTATGCTTTTCAACCTCCGGCAATGATTATGTTACACTTGATAATCTGTGCTCTGCAATAGTGAGTAAAGACATGGGACAATTCATCAAAATTTCCGATGTATTGATATTACAAGAGAATTTTTCACCGATAGCGTTAATCCGTATTATATCAAATTATTTTCTACGACTTGAAAGCGTTTTGCTGTTAATACAAGGTGGAATGAATGAACAAGCTGCAATTGACCAGCTGAGTCCTCCATTGTTCTTCAAGCAATTGCAGAGTTTTAAATCTCATCTAAAAAGTTTGCAGCTTTCAGAGCTTAAGAAGATCTTAGAAAATTTGATGAGCTTGGAAGTGACCTGTAAAAGAACTGACTTGGACCATAAAATGATCTTTCAGCATGAGATTAACTATTGGTGTCATTCAAATACATCCAATGCACTTAAACCTTTTGTATGATTTTCTTCTAACCTTGCAACAATGTTCTCTCTACCGATAAAAATTAATAATTTAGCGAGTTCTGGACCTGTTTCTGTTCCTGTTAAAGCGAGGCGCAGCTGCATAAATAGATCTTTTGCCTTTATGTCAACTGTCTGTCGAATATTTTTAACCCACTCTGATAATGTGTTTTCATTACAATCACCTTGAGGTAATGTGCTTAGCGCTATTTTTATAAACTCTTTATTAAGAACTACAGGCTCTATACCAAATTTACATGTTTTCCACCATTTGGCCACCTCAGAAAACTTTTCTATATTACTCCTTATAAAATACCAAAACTCTGAGCCAATTTGACTTAAACGATCTTGCACCATTTCAAATGGCATTTGTTGCAGTACTTTGCTATTTAGCTTATACATTTCACTCAAGCTGAATTGTAAAGATGCTGAGCTGAATTTTTTGATATCAAATGAGTCAATTAAAGGCTGCATATCAACATGAGCTTCTATTGGATCAGATGTTCCAAGTTTTGCTAAATAGCTAGTTAGCGCCATTGGTTCAATCTCATCTTCTCTTATGGACTTAATATCCAGCTCGCCTTTCCGTTTCGATATTTTGCTATCATCAAAGTGTAGTAGGGGAAGGTGAGCAAATATTGAAATGTTAATTTAAATTTCGCGCCTTCTATTAGTTACTTTAGCAGTTATCTCTGCTCGCTCTATAATTTCTT
>DWEE01000259.1:0-19203 GCA_018245755.1 Parelbella macleannani | reverse complement strand
GTATTTAAATTTATAACACACTTTTATAAAGAGGTGCGCGCCATGGATTTAAACCCAGCACCCCCAGAGAGAGAGGCTGAATTCTTAACCACTAGGTTATCACTGCTACCAATAGAACATAACCAACAGATATTACATGTTCCTTTTACATTCATCACTCTCTCAATAAACATACATTTATTATTGATCTTAATATGTTTTGTTATTTGTCTATTTCAGGGGAAACCTGAAGCGTTCACTAGAGTTGTTTGAGAAGGCGATTGCTTTGGCAAAGACAGAATTGGAGATGACACACTTGTTCTCATTGAAAGATGCAGCTGCAGCACAACTGAAGGTGTCGGAGCGCTGGGGCTTGGACTGGACAGTGAGCTAAACTTGCAGGGATACTAAAATTTTCATTCAATGAGAATAATGTCTAAAAAATTGTCTAGTTATTTAGAATGTCCCAAAACAATAAATATTCACCACTTTGTTTAAAACTATGAGATGTTATTTACCTTGCTCTCAGTGATGGTTAGTTTTGTTACCTAGTCAGATGTAATATTGATAAGTACCCAATTATATAACTATTAGACTATTTTCAGGGACAATTATTAATATTTTAATTTCACAATCAAAAAGAACAATTAAAAATTGCACACTGATGATGTACCTGGCATACATTTATATGAACAAAAGTTGTGTGTTAGTGTTTTGTTAATTGAGTTTTTGTCGATTCTATGAGATATAAGACAAATTTACAATCGATCAGAAATTGGGCCTATTGGGAATATTACATTAAGTGCCATCAACTATGTTATGTTTATAATTATCTATTAGGTCTTTTTTAGATTAGCATATTTTCGGCGCGCTTAACGCTCGTTTTGGCATACGAGTTTACATACACATTGTATTTTGGGTTTCAATAAAACAAACTACTGTATACCCGCGCACTGCGGGAAAAAAGGCCGTAGGAGGCTCGTGTATATACACGCGTAGACGCGCGCCTACGCTATCGCTAGACGCGCATACGCGCACACAGATACGAAAGTATGCACACAAAAAATACGCTAATCCGAAAAAGCTCTTAAGCTTCACCATACTATGTACCGGAGTGGATTATTTAGTGGCTGCACACACAGTCTGCATTGGAACGGTATATCAGCTGCAAAACTGCAAATCGACTGTACGTCATCGTTGTATTTGTTGAAACTGCACACCAACAGACTAGTCGACAGGCGGTGTGTGCAGACACTTATTATTGTGAATCACAGATTATTTTCAAAATTAAGACGAAAGAGAAATATCAAAATGACTATGAAGGAGGTTACTAAATTAGAATGATCAAACCAAATACTTCAGAACGTGATTAGAGTCACGAATATAATTTGTAAATATATATTTTTGAGATGTTATTCTCGTTGTAATGGAGCAACGCGAAACACGACCGAGCCGCCGCCGACTTACCGCCTGAATGTGGATTCAGCTTTTAGCTTCGTGTCCCTGCCCTTATCGTCTAAAACATATTCGTACGCAGCGTGTACATACGTTTGTACATAGATGTTTGTTGAAATATCACAAAGTTCTAAATTTAAGATCCCTTACGCGTGTTTAATATTATTATTATTATTAATACCGTGAATAAAACAAAAATTGAATGTGTTAGTGGAAAAGTATTTTGTAGTTGTTATAATTACTAAATGTTCACATAATGGTATATACATGTATCGCTGTGTGTTATAGATATAACAGTGTACATTCAACTACCTATTGTATTCAGTTGAAAAATTTGTTGGGAGCCATTGAGACATGGTATAAATGTACAAAAATTATTAGTGTGAAAACACTTCGATTTTACCTTATTGTTTAACCGATGACTGTAACGCATTTAATGTCAGCGATTTGTAGTGTTAATTTCTTGGAGTACTGGTTATTGTTTCTGAGATGCGTTGTAAGTTTTTGTAGCTATAATTTCATTCGCGATTGATGTTTTTTTGTCGCATGTTTGTCTTCTGACACATTTACCATGAGTTTAGATTTCGGCGCCTTAGTCCGCTGTATAAAAGAATGTCCAATGAGAATGAATTTGAATTTCAGTTACTGAAGTAAATAAAACATATTTTCTTGTGTAGATCCGTTATTAAAAAGAATATCACAAAACTTATCATTACAAAAGGCAATTAATGTCCATTACTCTGTAGGTGCGCGATAGCATGTTTAGGTTGTGTTGTGTCATAAGTAGCGTCTGCCTATCGACTCACCCACACAGATGGGACGGGGAGTGTTAAAAAGCTTTAGCTATCTTGTCCCTGACTCCCATATACATAACCATGTTATTTAATTCTAACTTCGCACAGGATCTGTAGTGTGAATTACTTTGACTTAATAAATTATAGCAGCAATATTTAACTTAGCCTTATTTTGTCCGCTACCACACATTTAATGATGGTATTGTTACATACAACCTGAACGTTGAATAACTTTTTTGTTTACATTGCTCACTGCCATGTAACCTTGCCCATTTCTTATATTTCGATATCTTTTAATTTGATGTACGACATGTTTGCAACTTATATACTTAATATTTTCATTATTTATATTATATATCGAAATTTAAATTTGTGTTTTTATGTATATTTTCAAGTTGTCATGTATTTATTTTTTCTATATATACCCACGGATATATAGTAATTGCATTTATAAATATAAAACTTATTACCAGTGTTTATTAAACTGAGTTTTTAAATTTTAAACATGAGAAAATTAGCATGCATTGGTTTTAAGGCACTGGTTAATTTTAGCATAAAATATTCTTCTCTTTTTAATTGTGACAAGGAGCGACTGGTTTTTAGTAATATCACATTGTTGGCCAGGTTTTAAATTAACATAAAAATAATCCCACAGTAGACAAATCCTTGGCAATTGTAACCAGACGCCTGATTGTTTACATTTTAATAAATACTTTTGTAGATACTTTTTTACACGCAAACAGCACAAATACTTTGCTCGTTATATGAATATTTGTGCAGCGTACGAATCGAACTCACGACTCCCGGGTCAGCAGTCGGGTTTATTAATCACTGGATCGATGGGCTAGTCTAGTTTATCTAACCAGTCAGGTGTCCTTAAAATAGTTTTAAAAATTTCTGCCATTTGGTTTGGTAACCTGCATGACCATAATAAGCACTGAAGATGAAGGGTAGAAGTCCAAGTTCCAAGTCAGGGGTCATTCAGGGGTCTCCTCTTAAAATGAAGCGGGTTAAAATCATTGTCGGCCAGCCTGGCCAAGCTTGGGTTACATGTTGCATAGAAATAGTACATTACTCAGCAAAGCAACTATGTGCGTATTTTTAATTTGAATAGTGATTTGAAAAATCCCTTACGTGTCATTAATGTTTCTGTGGATGTTACTTAATAGTAAGTAGTACGTCTTGGCGTGAATGTGTATTACAAATTATGTTAAATATGTATATGTTGAGCATTTCACATGTTGACGCACAATTCGTTTTAATCAGTTGTTGTAATGTTAAGTGTGTAGAGAAGTTAATTCTTCTTTACTTTTTATTGAACAAGCATGAGTGTTGCGTTTGTTCGTGAACCGTTGTTGTGCCTGTTTTTTAATCGCTTTTCAGATTTCTTTTATGTACTTTTTATAAACTATCTTCGCGCGAATGTGATACGCTGATTGATGAAAATTCTATTCCTCATAATAAACACATTCTATTCCTATATTAAGTGGTATTTTTGTTGATTATATTGATATTATCATTGAGAGTTTCAGAAACGTGTCCAAAACCAATGCAAATTAATTTTTTCTATTTTAATGACTAATATAATTAGATGTAGTTGTCCCCGCGAATTCGCCGACTATTTTTCGCACACTGTGGTATTGCTTAATGACTTGGCATCTTAACTATATATAATATTAAAATTTTTCTTTGCAACGTAATCATATATGTATGTTCTGTTGTGTGTCGTGTTTTTTGGGTCCAACATTGTTTCAAATATTACAGATCTCAAAATATTCAAGTTCTTGTACATACTCGACCGTTGTGTACATGTGCACGAGTTGTGCGTGTAGTTGTGCGGCGGTGTGCATGCATGCACGTCGAAGGGCGCGCCCAACTTGTTACTGGTCAAAATTCGAACTGTAGATAGTTGCCAGGCGTAAAAAAGTAACAAAACGATAAAGGGACGCCTAGACATTTTGGTTGCACTTAAAATTATCAGTTAGTTTGTGAATTTAGGTATATAGTTCACAAAGAAGGTTCTACAAGAATTGTTACCTCACCGATAGTGAATAGTTATCAATTTATGTAATTTCGAAATACATTAATTAAAAATGTTCTATCTTTTATTTCAGTTATATTTTTCCCT
This sequence comes from Parelbella macleannani, assembly GCA_018245755.1. NCBI lineage: Eukaryota > Metazoa > Arthropoda > Insecta > Lepidoptera > Hesperiidae > Parelbella > Parelbella macleannani. The sequence goes on along the minus strand of DWEE01000259.1, from coordinate 14,847 downwards.
CGACAGCTAAACCATTAGGCCGCGGTTGATTTGAAATCTAAATGATGTTCGCTATTGCATTGTGTTTGATTGAAGCGGCTGGTGCTCTTCTGTGCTACAACGGAACGTTTACATATAAACAATTTGGTGAAGATCCTTTACAGAGGCCGTCTATTTTTTCCCGTGATGATAAAGCCTACACCAGACTTCGGTGTTCTTTGACAACGTTTTGTGGAGGTGAGAAGGTAATATTGGTTCAGACGTTTTGAATAAATAAATAGTAGTATTCTTCGGATGTCTGCTACCGAATGACACTGAAAAAATATGGAAAATATACGCGCTGGTTACACACTTGTAGGTACGTGAGTAGCTGCCTCATCTCATTTTAAGAACTTCGATATTTTGGTGAAACAGTTGATTTTTTTTTAATGACTATGGTCGTGTTTATCGACTAATTCAATCTATCTTCTGCTTGACATTCATATCAAAGCTGTCAGTGTTGGTGTAATATTACTTTGAAATTGTAGGTATATATAGATATGAAAAATTATCTGGACTCTATGGTTTTACAAAGTATTTTAATAATGTACTGTGTAATGAAGACAAAGGCTTTATTGTGTTATAATTGCTCGAGCACGCATCGCGACAAGGGGCCCTGCGCCGGCGACTTCGTGGCTCCTGCGGTGTACTTTAACAACAGCAGGAAGTTTCTGAACAACTGTACTTCAACTCTATCGGGTTAAAGAGCCCTCAGTATATTTTTATTAGCCCAAAAAGCAATCTACACTCTACAGACATCCTATTTCATAGTTGTGTTAACAATGTGCCTTTCGCAAACAACCTTTTGAACTGATGTCCTTAAGTTTTAATGTATATTTATAAGCGACGTAACAATAGGATGCTATGAATAGCAAAATGTCATGAGCCCCTCAGTCGGGAAGGCTCCCGGCCCCAGAGGGCCGTGAGCACAAAAGTACTGTCGTTAACCCTATTGCTTAAGAAAGATTCCGAAAAACAAATTTTAATAATTAAAATGTACTTACTATTAAATCTCTCGAAAGTGCTTACACGTATGATTATATATGTATTTACCGGCGTAAATCACCTACGTTTTTCGGGATGGCCCGACTAGTTACGGACCTGTACGAGGTCTTTCAATATGAGCCCCCCCCCCACTGTTTGCAGCCAAGTCGCGGCGGAGACTGAACTAAAATGTACTAAACCAAAAATTGTGTAGTAAATAAATTAATTGTAATGAATTGTTCGTATATTTCATCTAACGGTTTAAAAACAATCTAAAACATTCAGCTTCTTTACATTGACGAAGGGCCATATCCCATGAACTGCCCCATGTCATTGATATTTTAGTTTTGGACATCTTATCCTAAAGTATATTTTTCTCTGGTCTAAATAATAACATAATATAAATATATTCAACAAAGTGTAAAAAAGCATGATTCTAATGGTATATGTAGGTAAATATAATAGATATTAAAAATCTTGGAACAACTGACCCCAGACTTATAAGGCCGAATCAGACAGAGCCTCTTCAATGTAACCAGAAGACTGATAATTTACACAGAATGTACTAGTACTCGTGCTTATTACGTAGGTAGTTACTTACCATCATTATCAGCCTATTTAAGACATGCTAGACGTAGACTTCTCCTGAGGGGTTTTAGCACATAGTCCTCCATGCTTGGCAAGCGTATTTTATATATAAACAACAACATTTAAACCCGACATCATAAATTGCCATGTAGTTTAACACCCAGACAGATCAAAGACATTATCATAAATATTTGTTATGGGGAAATCCTCGGCTCAGTAGCCAGGGTCTACAACTGCAACAATGGGCCAGCAGTTATAACCATGTGAACCGAGATCTGTCTACACGCCAGCATATTTGGATTGGTTACCTTCGATGTGGCAGATTTTAAATAAATATCAGTGTCATTAACATATATATACATACAATATATATCTACCCTTTCATGTTTAGCGAGAGCTATGTGTTTTGTCCGATCGTGGAGCTCTCGGGCGAAACATGCGTGGATAATACAGAGAGGCTGTTACCAAGCGGCTAAAGAAGACTCGCTACCTCAGGACCTGTCCATCCCGACCAGAGCTATGACTTGTAAACATGAACGGTACGCAATAAATCTTATTTATTTGCTAATGCTATTTAGTAAAATGTATAAGCATAATGCGTAGCTTTATAAAGTAAGAAAAAGAAATAATGTCGGAAAACACGTGCCTATTGTTTTATTTCAGATTGGCAGAGGCCGAGTATAAAGTGTGCCTGTGTCAAGCGGACTGGTGCAACGCAGCGCCGCCGCCAATTGTTCACATTTCTTCAATAAAAAACGGAATGTGGCAATGGGCTTACGTCTTCTCCCTGGGTACACATATAAGGACTTACATTTAATCTCTTCTCTGAATGTACATACGTTAGCCCATTGGAGATTCTTCGTCATTCTTGATTTCCTATGAACTGTGTAGATTGCAATATACGTTGACTTTATCGGTTTATAAGCAGCTTTCACTTTATCTAAGCTGCCTCTGTCTATTTCTACGAAAAGGATGGTAAGAAGTGTGTGTGTCAGTGGGCCGCGTCCGCTGCGTCGCATACATCTTTTTTGTAAACATGCCTCAATCTAAACCTATATAATTAGAAAAATATAAATGTTTGTGTTAATTATTCCATCAAAATAAATCTTGTTTATTTGTCGAACTTGTTTTAGGAGAATAAAAACAATATTACAGAAAAAATAAATAATATAATTCTTTTGCATATTATGACACATTCTTTAAATACAGAACTAGAAACTTCATATTACATTAAACTATAATGTAATATTAAACGTTTTATTTCAAATAAATATACGAATTATTTATAAAGCACCAATTTGTTACTGTTTCTGAGGCACTCGCAAGCTATAGTTTTTTTGAAATAAGAAATTCAGATTACGCATGTAAAAATACCTACCAATTCATACAATGCATTTTTTATAAAAAAATATTGTAACATGTTGAGCTTCCTACAAATCGCAAACAAGTATTACGTTTGAAAATAAGAAAATAATTTCAAAAGCGGTTTCAGCTTAAAATGCCTTTTTCTACAATTATTGTCCAAAACAATTATCTCGTCAAAGAATTGATTATATTCCATATGTTCATTAAATAACGAATAAGATGATTAAGATATGATTTAGTAGCTTTACCATCAATTATTCAAATTCAAATTATTCTTATTGTGGACAATAGCTCAATTTCTGTCCGTCACCTGTCTTTAAAAAGATTTAAAATCTTACTGCCTACCTAAAATCCAAACCAACACTTAAATTCTAAACAGTTTTATAATACACTTAATTGCTCTAAGCAATCTGCATTCCAAACATAATAAAGCTTTGTTTAAGTACGTTATACAATAAAAATGTCATATGTCGAGAATTCGTTTAAATTAAAACTACATTTTAAACCTTGGAACAAGTTCATCTTTGACGTGTGTTTTAGACGCGTCTGAAAATTTAAGAGGAAAATGTAAAAGCGCACAATATACCTAAGTATTTCTACAAAATTAACACAATGATGTAAAAAAATCATTACGTTTGTAAATAAAATGAGGTAAATAAGAAATTAGGTAATGGAGAGGCTATTATCTCTGTACAGCTATAAAAATTTACCATACGGCATTATGGTAAAAAATAGCATTTAAGAATAAAAATGATAACACAGAATTTACTGATATGAAATATATCAATTTTTCCAAATAATATTCAGTTCTAGCTTTCATTACGGCTATGGAGCTTAACTTATTATTAAGTATTATTCACGTATGTAACGCCAATTTCAATATTAATATATAATATACGCATTGCGGTGGGAATAATAACAATGTCTCTTATTATACACATACTAAAAAGTTTTAGCCCGAAAGTCAGATTTACTTTAATTTTGTCTACCTTTGACGAGTTCCCATGTTCTTTTCGATTTGCTATGTACCTAGGCGTAGGCGGTAACTAAAGTCGATTACAATCGAAACCAGTATTTGGTATTGTACTAGGTCTTCATTAAACTACAATTCCAATCACTTCAATTATTCGCATTCTTATCAATGTAATTAGGGAACCAAATATATTCATCTGTCCTGATTTCCAGAATTATCATCATCGTCACCTTCGAGCTCATCTAACGCCGCAGCTGAATCGCTGGTTATTGCTTGTGCTATAAGTCCTGTGATTCCGGTTTCATTTCGCTTTCTTTTGAAGAAATTATAAACGTATTCCTCTAGTGTGTCCTCATCAAAGGGCAATAAATCTTCAAGGTCAATTTGTCGTTTGGTTCGGTTTTCTATCGCTGAGGATTTACTAAGTGACGTATAATTATTCTCTTCGCTATCTACAATACCTTTTCTATAAATTTCTACGGGGACATCGCTGCCATCGCTCACGTCGTATTTAATGCCAATATCAGCTTCCTGTATTTCTATAGAACCTAAGCCGTTGTCGACTAACGATTTCAAATTTTTAGCGCGTCCAACTCTATGTAAGTCTGTTTTCTCAGAATGCTTAGTGTTTTTCTGCTTGAGTGGGTGTAAATGTTTTACTTCATTAGTCGTATTTAACTTTGGTATCTCTTTGTCTGAAGAACTTGTAAGAGGTTTCGTCTTTGAACCGTAAGTTTTAACTTTTGAGTGACCTTGAATGATTAAATACATCGGTAACGAGGATACTTCAGTAGTAGTTCCTGTATCCTGCGAAGTATTTATCATAGACGCAGTAGTTGGCATCGGAGTCGTATAACGCATATGTAAATAGGGATCATGCGTAAAAGTTACTGGTTTTTCATGTATTAAGTTATTGACAACATGGGGATTCACATGAACAGGCCGAAGATGTACAGTTGTGCTTTCTGATATACTGGGCGGAGGAGGCTGCATTGTTTGCATGACTTTTAGTTGCTCTACATCTTTGGTTCTAGTATGATCTTTAAAAATGTGTACTGTCTCTGATGCATGAGCGTAGAGATTATCTTCAGGCCTTTCAGAATCAGGTACCATAGGCATGGACATCATGGGACTCAACATATCAACCATACTTTGTTGTGTTTTCAAGTTTGGAACGGGAGTGGGTAGAAATGTGTAGGAAGTTTTCTCCGTTGTTGTATCGTCGTAGTAACTTTGAGTTTCAGCAGAAGTGTAAGAAGTGGTTTCTGTATGCGATAACGTTACTTGTGGTTTAATACTTGGCGACACAGTTGGTGGCAGTGCAGTTGGAACAAATGTTGGCGAAAGTATAGTCGTCGGCGTAACTCTCGGGGGTGGTGATTCAGACAGCATTGGTTTATAAAATGAGTACGGCTCCTTGCTCGGTTCTATTTTGTGATCATTAAATATTAGGTTATGAGTGTCATTTATTACTCCATCTTGATCGAATGGTGTCGTTGGTCCCCACCCGGCGTAATCGCTACTTATGGCATTGGTAGGTAAACTCTTAGTTTGATTATAATTGAAGAGCCAGTTTTGATTTGTTGTTGAAGATTGATAGATTAAGTTCGATTCCTGTAGAGCATATGAAGTTACAAGAGATGGACTAACTGTCGCGTCTCTCGGATTTTGTGTAGATTCAGTTATTTTTACCGGCGAAGTAGGAACGGGTAGTTTGTTTTCTGTAATAATATAAAGTGGTGGCTTATGACCCGGCGGCGGTGGGGGCGGAGGTACCAATATCGTCATAGGGTAATGTTCATTAAACTTGTATGTAAAATCTTCATATTTTGAAGACGGGGGTCGTTGAAGCTTTCTTGGTGGTGAAGGTGGTCGAGACACTACACTTGGTTTGCGAGAAGAGACTCCCAGCATTAACACTTCGGATTTTCTTTCGGGATAGTGTTCACGTTCAAGGCGAGCTTCATCGGCCCAGTAGTGGACCCGTTCGAGTACTGGTGGCTCATAATCGTACGTAGGGTCATTACGAAGAGGGTCGCCTCGTCCTGTTAGAGGTTTCCATTGATCAAAATCCATTCTCGGGGAAAAAATGGAAACAAAACTTGGGCTTGAATTTTCTACAGCATCTGAAATAATTGATATGCTTTATATAAAAATATTTTACGAGAAACAAGCGTTTTTAAAGAAATAATTTGATTACATACGACAAATATAATTTATCTTGATTTAATTTGAAATTCCACGTATTATTGAATTTAAAAAAAAACGCACCAAATGCAATAGGCTCTGCAGTTACGTAGTAGAGCAGAGGAACCACGAGAGTAATCCATGTTCCGCTTGTCCTCTGCAAAAGTTTTAGTACATTACAATACATGAAATGTCTCCCATAATAGTATTGTTCATAAGTGTATAATATTCGGTTAACTACAACAACTTTTGCACTGATAAAATTCGCTACTAGATTAAGAATTTCGTAATATTATGGAGAGTAAGTACAGCTAAAGTGCAATCAATGTTGCTAAAGTCAGTGTTGGAAATAAAATATTGCGGTCTCATTTCTTAATGACAGGCAGCCGAATTTTCGCAGCGGTTTTCATACAATTAGAGCATCGGTGGCTTGTCAGACAGTTTTGGGCACGTCGCTTGTTAAAATACCGGGCGGCTGGAAGAAAGACGAGCTAATTTAATATTATAACCATCCTCCTTGTTTATGTGCGTGAAATGTCTGACCTCGATCGCTCCTTACGGAAAAAATGTAGATATTGCTCGGTTGGTAATGATTAAATAAGTATGTTAACGAGAACGCCCTCGGGCTGAAGTAATAACGCTTCAGCGTTCATTGTTTTAGCCGATATTTTACAACATGTGTTATTAGTAGGTATAATATGATAATTTTTTGTCTGATATTTTGTTCGACTAAATTGAATTCTTCGGCAATGTATAAGTTCGCTATACACCTGCAACTCTTTCACGTCTTCCGGAAAACATCCTCCACAACTGTAATTCTTCAGATTCTTCGCAAACTGTAGTTGGCCTGGATTCAACCACAGTGTTTCAATATGGATCAACGGGGAGATACAACATTATGGCTAACCTATTTATCGGAAATATTTAAATAAAAGTCTACAGTTTTCCCCAAGCAAATGCTTTTTTCTTCTATAATATCTTGTAAAACCAGTCGACTGTCTTACACCAGTAGCAATTCGCTGTTATTGCTAAACCCCGAAGTAGAATAAAAGAAAGACTTGTTAAAGAAAACGAAGGTCATGTTCTAAATAGCTATTATAACAATAGTAAAATATTTATTCGTACATGTAACATGTGTCTGAAACATAGATTAGAGCACCAGGATACGACGAACGTGAGGCAGTGAAAGCCGCGCGCGGCGCGTGCGCCGAATCGCTAACTCCGACGTTACATGACGGGAATCGGGCTATGGTTCTTTGCATCTAATTTGCCCTCTTTCAAATATCCTTTCACTATCTTATATCACAGTCTGCATGTTATACACAGCAATAAAAGAATTTTTATTACGTATTTATTTCTTGTAAAGGTAAGCAAGGGCATAGAAGTGTTAAAATCATTCAAATGTGAAAGTTTAATTGCAAATGTTAAATTTGACACAGGGGCAAATCTGTTCGGGTAGGTATTATGGTAAACAAATGTAAAATGTTATTCATATTTAGATTATAGAGCTACAGTTTACATCCCTGAAAAATTATCAGATATTTGACTGCATGAATCCAGAGGAACACCCATCTATGGTTCTCTGGCCTCGCCATTATCTTAATGTAAGGTTGTATTTCTCTTTTTACTTCATAAGTCAGTAGTTTTATTTAGCATTGGTTCCGTCAATCTGATATTTAGATCGGGTTTTAACTGTTCCCAAGTAATCCGTCGCACCGGTTGCATAAACATCATTAACCTGAGCAGTTAATATATGAACTAAGAAATTTACTAAAAATACACTTTCGCATTTGAGTCCAGAGCAAATTAACTCGATGTCATGCTTGAAACCAGTTATCATCTACTAAGTAGTAAACTAAAAAAGCATTATTAGGCGAAATGAAATGTTAGCTGAACGATCGCGGCACGTCTAAACGCTATAACCGCCGACGGACAGCAGCGTAGGCAGTGTGTGATGCCACGCTAAACGGTTTCCAATCCGCATGCCCAGCGACGGGCTCATAGACCAAAACCTTCAAGGGAGGCCTATATCCGATAAACGAAAGAGACAAGTTGGTAGTAAAGATGACAGATGAAATTATTTTTAGGTCTACGAACAGTCAATCGATGTAAAACATAAATCTTAAGACCACCCCATACGAAATGCCACAATTTTTTTTTGTCAATCTTGTATCCCTTCTCTCGTTTGATATGTTGTGTATAAGTTATCAGTATGTGATTTTCGGCGAGACGCGTTGTCGTTATCAGGTTTCACCTTATCTAAAGTTACCTAGTGAATTCCAGAATTTCTCACTCGACAATATTCCCGTTAGAAATGATCGACCACCCAGTGCCGTTCCAAACACTGTCGTTTACTTTAAAAGTTATTGTCAATATTGCTGCTGTTGTATTTCACGGGGATATTATTTGGTGTCCTTTCGTGATTAATATTTTAAATATGTATATCTTTTTCGAAACAAATACTCCCACCGTATGTAAATACAAATATATGTATACGTACATATATGTAAATATGTATATGTGCGCACATGGATTATAGAATACTATACAGAATAATTTATTGGATCCAGTCATACCCACGTCGGTTTCACAACTAAAATACGTGTTTTTCTTTTCTCTTCAGATGTTTATTTTTATGTCTAATATAACTATCTACCTTATAGTATTCTATTATGTGTAGAAAATCAATTTGGTTACATCAAGAGCAGAGCGTACTGGTGAATAGATTTAACTAATAAAACTGGAAGTTTGGGTTAGCCACAAGACTTATAAAATGAGAAATGGAAAGTTGGCTGCACCGAACAAATGTTTGCTGTACATGTGGATTGGACGAACAGACACTGTTGCCGCACGCCTTATGCTGTAGCGATTATTTACCTACATCATCATCATCGTCAGCCTGTCGATGTCCATTGCTGGAACAGGTCAAGATGACATATCCTACAGGTAAATAGGTTTTATCGCGCTGCTATTTATACGTCATATTGTTGTCTTTCAAAAAATACCGTTAATAACAATAATTATTGTAATACCATCACGCTAGGTACATTACGGGGAAGGCAGAAAGCAGAGTGAGAACTATCTCTACTATCATAGATCTGACTTTCTTCTTCGACATTCATCACTCTCATCACACACACAAACACACACACAGAACAGTAAATATATGCAGATAATAAAAAAAATAGTCAAACATCTTACCGATCATTAATACTAGTCCTTGTTAACTATAAAATTATTTAATATCTTCTACCATATGGTCCTATTCACTAAATATTAAAATGACAAAATGAACTTAAAACATAAAGCTTCTTATCTAGCTGAAAATAATTATTTGATAGCAAATTTAGATAAGCAACTATAAGTACTTATTGCCTGCGCTAAGTTTATAAAAGGTAGAAGCACAATTGTTCATCAATAAGACAGGTGATATAACTCTCTACATTCAGTGATAACTCTTACTAGCATGTGTTGGGTAGTTACAACTTCACAATGGACATGACATAAAACTGCCTCCGAACCTGTCTTTGACACTGATTCCGTTAGGCCTCAGTGCAGCCGCTCTGTACATTCACACATACACACATCAATGTAACTAGCTGCACCCCGACTGCAATCGCAACTTAGTTTCTGGTTTTTGCATTTATATTATAATATAGGTATTATATCGAAGATATACATATGTATGTTTCTCATGATCAATACAAAAAGTTATAACACATCACGTAACATCGCGCCTGTAATCCCCGAAGGGGTAGGCAGAGAAGTGTAGTACACTCCCACGTTACCAGTTACGTTTAAGTCCCATGGAATAGGTGGTGAGCCTATTGCCATACACCGGGCACAATTTCAGACTCCGAGTCACTACTATAAATTCTAAATTAGAAAAATTCAATGCCACTCCACCCGGGATTTGAACCTAGGAACTCCTGATCGACAGTCGCGCTTGCAACCGCTCGACCAACAAGGTAGTCTGTCGAAACTATTCAAAATCAGGAATAATTTTAAATTCAGAGACCATTTTTTTTTTTCCATAAATTATATAAAGATGCTCGTTTCTTTAAAAAGGTTTTTACTAATTTATCTACATAGTTTCATTATTACATTTCACATCCGGATATCGTTGTAGACCCTCATTTAAAATCAAGTAAATCACGCCTAAAAGTAAAATTAAACGTCATTTGCCGGTCCCCGCGGGTCAGAGCGCAGACCTTTGAGCGTCGGCCAACGTGACCGAACGACTTCCGACCGATTTCAAAATAATACCATGGAAAACATTAACTTTTAGTGTTTCCTGTGCCGTCGGGGCTGATCTTAGGTAATTCAAGCATTGCTTTAATATGCAGCGAATACCTATAATTGACTTCGCCTTAAAACAACGTATTATAACCTGCACAAATTAAAGGTGAATCGATCAATGTTATGTGTCAACCCCGTATTACCCGGAAGGGTGTAGGCAGAGGAGTAAAGTACTGCGTATGTTCCACTGACGGTTGTAATTGCATATACATATGTTATTGTTCCACTGGCGTATCCTTTCAGAATGAGAGAGTTACAAATTTCAAATGCCTTTGAAAACATGATGTAGAGCTCTAAAATTTAAAGTTTTAATCTCGATGTTTTCTTTCAATGTTCTGTAACTACGAGCGTATAATGTCTCGTATGGCGTCTTCAAACTATTATTAATTGGGAAACTATTTGTCAGAGCTAAGATATTCATATACAATTTTATTTTATTTCTTTATCACTCTAATCGGGTTGGAATCGTTTATTGGTCACATTATATAGAACTGAATGCTGTTGTTGTTGCATAAGTATCTAGTATACGTACGATGGTTATTATAAATTGAAAAAGTACCAGCCGACGGGGAGTCAGAATTCTCAGTAATAGACGTGCATGTATTAAGAAAGTGATAAATGTAGAATAAGAGTACTTTAGGTTTTGCAAGTAAGCAGATATTTTTGACGGTGTTCTCTGTCTATGCCGTGAGGGATCTGGCGTGACGGTATAATAATAATATATATAAAATATAAAAGCAATAAGTGAGCACGCTTGCGGCCCACCAGATCGCGCTCGTTAGATAAATGTATTGATCGCTGACCAAGAGGGTGGCAGATAAGTCACGGTATAAAAGCTACCGATAAGCTATACGCCGCTTTGTTTCGTCGTGCCCTCCAGCTGAAATAGGCTTTCAGGTATGTGAGTTTGATTTTTTTTGTCCTTTTATAGTATTATAAAAATGTATATCTATTCTTACCAAGTAGTCAAAGTCAATATTTATAATCTGTGAAATGTCTATCGCTAACGCTTCATTTGGAGACCTGCCGTGCTGGTACAGTTGGTTTTACTTAGAGTCCATCAGTAGGGTACCTCCTATCGATAAATTAGTTATTTGATATTATATAACTTTGGGCGTTATTAGGTCCAGTTTGTGTAGATGCACAAGCTAGGCAGCTTTTGCCTATTTATTGCCCAATCGTTTATCCAATGTTCCGTACTAGTTTGGACGACATAAAAAACCGAATATCAAGATATTCGGCATTTTGTGCTCTCTGCCCACCTCCTATGGGGCCTGGCGTGTCGGTATAATAATAAAAACCGCCTCCAGCTCGCCACCGCCCCGCTACTGTCGCCGCCCCGCCTCCGTCTCACCGCCTTCGCTGTCTACGTGTGCACAGAGTTATTGACTATTTATTCATATCGAGCAGTGATATGTGACCTGTATGTAGAACAAATGTTTTTTTGATTGGTTGCACGTAGTTCTATGATGAGGTTTATCGAACATAATATTCGATAACATTCGCAGTTTTTTACGACAACATTGGAATATGTCGATGAGCATTTTTGTAATATGAAGCGTCTCAACAATATTTCGAAATCGTGTTTAAGTCTTTTAAACAATTTTTAAATCATCCTATGAGCATCTTGTCCAAAAACCCTCGTATTAAATGATCCATGATATGATAGAGTAGATTCTTTGTCGTAAAGCGTATCACAACGCACGTACTACTCGATAATCTGAAGCCAATGTGTATGGGTTGAAACGTATCTCCTTATGAATGTAGGTATTACGTATTTAGTTGTATGGAGAGAAATAGCGGACACGTAAGAAAATCTCATTTCAAGTGAAAACAGTTTGTATTGGAACTATATATACATAAATATATAACATAGTGTATAATGTACATGTGCTGTTAGTGTGTGCACACAATGATATTGTCGCACACGACTACGTGGCGTCGGGGCGCTGTATGTTCACCGTGGCGGTAGGTAACTGCTGTACGTTCGACGAGTTAGCATGCGCTATGTAAAGAGAGTATTTGTTTAAGACATACAAGTATTGAAGTTCACTGCAGAAGAAGTAGGAAAATATGTAAGATATTCATATTAATGAGGGTTTTTGAATGTGGTGATATTTTTAAACTTAAATTAGAGATTTATTCTTTAGAGTTCTATTCATTTTTGTACTTGTTTTGCCTGCTGTCGGTTATGTTCTGGTGATGTATGGTTTAGAAGTTTCTATGGCTTGTTATATTACTACACTAAATATATCTTCGATCCATGTCGCATGTAGATCCAATGATCCGCACTGCACTGGCTAACGTTATGTACAGTCAACATCCAATTTAATTCTTGTATATGTTTTTATCGTCCGACGAATTGAATATGGAATGTATAATTTGTGGAGGTTAGTTTTCGTACCGGCTAAAGGACTGCCTAGCCAGAAGTTCTTGGTTTCTTTCCCACTTCGGGCGCTATTGGGTTACTCTAAGTGGAAATTCCTAGTGGCTCGAAGTGTGGTTTAGTGCCTGGTGTAAGGCAATAGACTCACCCCTTATTGTATGATGGAAATAACGCATACACGCACGTCGCTATCGGAGACTTCTCTCTAATAATAATAATAACAACAACAACTTAATTATGTAATTAACACCAATATCAAAAATTCAAAATTGAACGTCTGAGTAATTTTTGAGTTCAGGGACGACGGAAATTCATTTACGTTTTTTTTTTGTTTGTCTGCATTACCTAAATCTTTGGTAATTTCGCAGACGTTTTTTTTTCTTACTTAATTACATCGTGGCCACGATCATCGGACTTGTGACCTCTAGTAGTGTATTATATACGCAATTGTATTGAAGGAGACAACGCTTAATTAAAAAGTGTGTTTCGATCCTTATTTTTTCGTACACACGTTATTACTAAAGGAGACAGCACTCAAAATAGTCAGTGTATTACAATCATTATTTTTGTATGAGCGTTTTGTCGTCGTACGATATTTTTTTTAAATAGTTTTTTGTAACTGATTATATGGCATAATTAACATAATCCCCGAAACCGGCGTAAGTGAAGAGAAGAGAGAGACGAATGTAGAAGAGGCACGGCAGGTCTGTGAGGATGGAAATGTTGATCAGTCGTGGCTCTATGACTATCTCGCAAGCCTGAGGACTCTTCACTCATGGCGGTACGCCGATGATATAATATGAGAGATCATAATAAAAAGCAAACAAAGTAGGCGAAAAGAGGACAAGTCCTCTAAGTTTCTCGCCGGGTCTTCTAATTGTTAGTTGAGGTCAGTTTAAACTGGGATTGACTCAAATAAAATGAATAATTGCATATTGCACGGTGATGTCATAAGGGTACGCAAAGCGGGTTCATAATAGATATATAAATATTTATTAGAGTCTAAGTTGAATGGTCACATGCGCGGCTGCCGATCTGAGGAATCGTGAAAGTATTCTACACTTCTTTTTCTACCCCTTCGTGGAACACAGGCGTGATGTTAAGTAATATTGATAATTATTACTATTTATCCAATACAAGGAAAAATAATTCAATTGGAAAATAAAATCTTTAAAGTATCTACTGAAACTATTAGCTCCACAGTTTCTTATGAAAACATCATGCCTACACTCCATTCACTACACATGTTTTACAAATATACCTATAGTCATGCCTATTTCTCATAGAGGTAGGCAGAGACTGAAACTTGCATTGGCTGAATTCTTGCGAAACTTACTTCATATCTTCTGCTAACAATACGACGTAACAGTAAAGTGGTTATAGCCGGTAGAGTTAGGAATGAAACGCTCAAGAAACAAGGTGGTGTGTATTAATTTCTAGTGAATAGGATTAGCTACAAATAGATGTTTTTTTATAAAAATAAAAATCACAAAACCACTGTCCTCTGCTTATCCCGTAACGAACATGATGCGTCTGATGGATATAATAATAATAAAATTTACCAAACACATTTCTGCTTCGAGTAATAATTAAATGTTTTATCTAAAGAGGATATCAGCATATATTTGGTGCAGAGCTCTTTTAGGCAAGTGGTTGTGAAATATCTTGTACCATAACCATTGAACCAGAGGTGGAGGTCTTTGTTCAGTGAATATCGTATGACAGGAAGTTCTTACTGAATCGAGAATTAGGTAGCGGATTCACGTGGACGATCAAGTCATATCTTCAGTTGCGCAGTTTAACATAACAAAGGTTTGTTAGTTTATGAATATAATCTACAATACGATTATTTTTATAACAATACAATGAGTCTTAACACATCCTTTACAAATGCAAATAGACAACGGTAAGCACGGAGGAAGTTTTTTTGTTAGAATTCAAATTTCGAACGAATTCAAATTTCGAACTCTGACACCGATCGTATCTCGCACCGCTTCGTGTCGAACGCGTTGCATTTTCATGAAGGTTTTGTTCAACGTACGCACAT